>JAODUE010024246.1:0-23029 GCA_027564755.1 Amblyopsis hoosieri
TAAACATCCCTACTCTTGGTCCGTCCGTCCGTCCGTCCATTCAGCTAAACATCCCTACTCTTGGTCCGTCCGTCCGTCTGTCCGTCCAGCTAAACATCCCTACTCTTGGTCGGTCGGTCCGTCCGTCCGTCCGTCCAGCTAAACATCCCTACTCTTGGTCCGTCCGTCCGTCCGTTCAGCTAAACATCCCTACTCTTGGTCCGTCCGTCCATCCGTTCAGCTAAACATCCCTCCCATCCAAGCATCCACCACTTTTCCGTCCAAGCTCAACATTGCGCTAACAGCACTGTAACAACACTGTAACAGGACAGTCCTGTTACAGTCCTGTTACAGTGCTGTAACAGGACTGTAACAAGACTGTATCAACACTAACAGCACTGTAACATGACTGTAATAACACTAACAGCACTGTAACAGGACTGTAACAACACTGTAACAACACTAACAGCACTGTAACAGGACTGTAATAACACTAACAGCACTGTAACAGGACTGTATCAACACTAACAGCACTGTAACAGGACTGTATCAACACTAACAGCACTATAACAGCACTGTAACAGCACTTTAACAGCACTGTAACAACACTGTAACAACACTAACAGCACTGTAACAGGACTAACAGCACTGTAACAGCACTGTAATAGGACTGTGTCAACACTAACAGCACTGTAACAGCACTGTAACAGGACTGTAACAGCACTGTAACAGCACTGTAATAGGACTGTATCAACACTAACAGCACTGTAACAGCACTGTAACAACACTGTAACAGGACTCTATCAACACTCACAGCACAGCACTGTAACAGGACTGTAACAGCACTGTAACAGGACTGTAACAGGACTGTAACAGCACTGTAACAACACTGTAAAGCATAAAATAAAAAGGTTTACCAATCTGACTGTATTTACTTAGTTCGTTCAACATCCAAAATGCGTAGATAGTAGTGTTATCAATTGGCATCATAGATTATGTACAGCATACTGTACCCCATGCTAAACTATATGTTTTGCATTAGAATTTACTACCGTGGGCTCCAAACCAACCGGACAACTGGCAGAACAATGAAGACTGTGCACATTTGAGAGGCATGAATCACGTGGAACCTGGGAAACTGAATGATGATTTCTGCACCGCCACAAAGGAATTCATTTGTAAAAAAGGTATGCTAATCATTGATTTATTTAGTTGTATATCTGTCTGTTAATTATGAGGCATTTGAGCATTTGAGCTTCTTTCTTCTTTCTTCTTTCTTTCTTTCTCTACAGCGAAAGGGCAAGGACCTCCACCCCAGCCCCCAACCTCAGGACCAGGTAAGTTAATAATACTCGCATGGACACACAGCGTTTGAATACTTCTATTTTCTATCCCAGTGATCTCATGTAAGTGTGTGTCTTGTCTCTACACATGTGGCCCGGCTGCACCTGTTCATTGTTTCCCCTGTGTTTTTGCTAAAGG
Organism: Amblyopsis hoosieri; assembly: GCA_027564755.1. NCBI lineage: Eukaryota > Metazoa > Chordata > Actinopteri > Percopsiformes > Amblyopsidae > Amblyopsis > Amblyopsis hoosieri. The sequence goes on from JAODUE010024246.1 coordinate 1,462, forward strand.
CTGGAATGATAAATGTGGCTCTTGGGCGTCCGACCCATTCAATGACTACTGCTACCTCTTCAACTACCTGTCTATGAGGAAGTGGGCGGAGGCTCGCGCTGACTGCGTCAATCAAGGCGGAGACCTGGTCAGCATTACTAATCCCTCCGAACAGGCGTTCATACAAGGTACGCCGCTTGTACCGCGTTGCAAATCAAAAGCTACGTAAGTATCAATCAACAGAGCCGCCTGCGCTTTGCTTTGATGTGCATATGGGTGTGGTAACTTAAAACTAGTTTGTCATGAATCATAAGCAGGCCATTAGACCACCTTCAGATAGTCGCTGACCCTTGCATACAATTGGACTGGACCACTTCCAACCAATCAACACAGGAGTGCATTGATGTAAAGCAAACTGTAGAGCGATAGCTTTTCCAAGCCAGTGCCAGTTTTAATTTATTTCATGTTATAATTGTGTGTGTGTGTGTGCCACAGCCATGGCCCAACTGAGTCCCACAGGGATCTCACTGTGGATGGGGGGTCATGACTCCATCACGGAGGGTGGATGGGAGTGGACTGATGGCTCTCCCTTCAGATACATCCGCTGGAATGCAGGTACGGTACAGTATCGCATGTTGACGCAACACGTTTGGGCTGTGCTGCCATTTTAGCTCTCCGTCCACGGTGAAGGGCAACAAGCTTCATGACACTAAATAGGAATAAGGCAGTGAAAATAAATACAATACATTTGAAGAAAACCAACGCAACAATTCATGCTCCAACTTCTGGTATATCTAAAATAATTACACAATGTTTTCTTGACTTGGTTCTTCTTGGATTTCTTTCCGACGTCTCAGGAAACCCAGACAACTACCTTGGTGAGGATTGTCTGTCTATACTTATTAACAATGGCTACTGGAATGATGACAACTGTGACTTCAACAGAGGATACATATGCAAAAGGAGAGGTAACTTCAACTGTTTTCACTGGAACTGTTGGAAATCAGCCATACAGCCTTAAGCTTGAACAATAATTATTCAGCTAGTCATACTTCCTTTTCATGAAATCCTTTCTCAGTAAAGCATCCCTATTGACTTACTCTACGTACCATACATAGCATTGTTGTCAGCTAAACAATGAACAAAGCATTTGAAATAAGACAGATTGTATATTTAAAAAGGTTCTCCAAATAAGGCTTTAAACCAATGACAAGGACATGCTTCAAGACAGCAGGTGGTGGTAATGGACCATGTAGACAGCAGGTGGCGGTATAAGACCATGCAGACAGCAGGTGGCGGTAATGCACAATGTAGACAGCAGGTGGCGGTAATGCACCATGTAGACAGCAGGTGGTTGTAATGCACCATGTAGACAGTAGGTGGCGGTAATGCACCAGGGGCAACATCCCCCACAGGACACTTTTCAAGCCAATACTAATATTAGCCTATGGCAGGGCTATTCAATTACATATTGAAGTGGGACAGATTTTAACAAGAAAAACTGTTGGTGGGCCACATATTTTCACCTTTTTCACAACAAAATAGCAGTCACACCAACATGCGTCCAGTTTGCAATGCGATGTTCTACAACTGAAATTGCATTTGTTAGACAAAGTAAGGACAAAAACGTTGGGTAGACTATTGGCACCAAATTCCAGGTATTCCTACCAGTATGGGTTCAAATGTGACTAGTACCATACCCAACCATTATCCTCGCTAACAGGAGTTACGGGAGCTACAGTATGTGCACATATGTCACTAATTTCATCACGTTAATTATTAGGTCTGGACTACTACATTACATTTACAAACAGGCTGTCATGATGTCTTGGCTGTAGAACAGTTAATAACAACTAATTTACAGTAATATATTGACTTCATTCCTATGGTGGTTATACAGTATATTGAGCTAATGTATAGTGGTCAAGGGTGCAATCTCCTCATGGGCCACATGGGGGCAGTAGGTGGGCCGCATATGGCCTGCTGCCATTTGAATAGGCCTGGCCTATGGCGTTGGCCCTTGTCTGTGTGCATGCTGAACTAGGCTTGCCTAATTTTTAATTGTTTAGTTTACCGGTAGGGTAAGCATTGGCACATCTTCTCCACTAGGTGGCAACATATATTTTTATTTTTACCATCCCATTTCCTCCATCAGGTAAAATGCCAGAACCCCCACCACCTCATGACGGTATGTACAAGTTTTAGTGGAGCACCGACCTATTCCTGCACGTTCTGCTCTTTGGAAGCACAAATTATGTTTGTTGGCGTATATATAATATATGTGGCCCAGTATTGTTCCTCATGGGGCATTTGATATGCACAGGCTTCATGACAGCACTGGTGTGCCAGGACTCAAGTGCTGTCCTTCACTGTCCACAAGAAAGTGTGATTAACATCCAGTCTGCTTTTTACGGACGAAAGAATGCAGACATCTGCCCCCATCTGGACGGCTCTGGAGGAGGTACAAAAGGAGATAAGAGGGGGATAAAGTGATTTGTTCGCATTATACAGGAACTTAAAATGTATGCGTGTGCATCCTTATGCCACCTTTGTATTCATTTTATCGAACCTTCAGTGAAAGTCAAAATATGACGATACAGTATATAATTGTACTGAGGCAGGTGATCCAGAAGTCGCTGGTTCGAACAAACACAAATTGTCAAGGTGTCCTTGAGCAAGACGCCAAACCGTAACTGCGTCGGTGTGTGAATGTGTGTGTAATTGGGGGAAGGTAAGGTAATCCTGTACATCGCTTTGAGCGGCTAGAAGGTTGGAAAAGCGCTGTATAAATGCAGTCCATTTACCATTTATAATGTGTACAGTACCAAGTGACATTGCTTTCATGCATTGAATCATTTGTTGGTATTGCTTGTTCAATAGTAAGGTACCTCCTGATAATTTCATGTATTATTTTTGTTGTGTAAGGTGCATGTCACCCATATTTATGGGTGTCAATGGATAAATACAGTACTGTAGCATGTAAACGGTGGTGTTTACTTATCTACAACATGCAACCCTAAACACTGTCGTCGTTTGTAGGGAGCTGCACTGTGGACGGAGTCCTCCCAGACATAAGGAAGCGGTGTGACAACCATCCTTTCTGCTTTGCATACGTCCATATGGAGAACGACCCATGTCCTAATATTTCCAAGTACCTGGAGGTGACCTACAGCTGTGAACAGAAGGGTGGGTTCCTGCCTAGTCCATTTTTTGAAATGCTAATGCTAACATATACACTTTTGCATAACGTAGCCAATTTTAATGTAAGCTATTTGTTCCATTATTCCTGCATTAATGGTCTGTCTGTAGGCTGCAAACTAACAGGCAGCAAGCTAACAGTGTGTTAGCTAACAGTGTGCTGTCGTCCCTAGTGTGTTTGCATGGCCTGGGCGTGGAGGATGGCAACATCACCGACACCCAGCTCTCTGCGTCCTCCTCTCTGAGCACCTTCACCCCCAACAAAGCCCGTCTGCATGGGAACGCCTGCTGGATGCCTTCTGGCCCTGGTACGTTACTGCACCATGGCAACCCTAGCTGTCCTAATGATACAGAAACTTAAAGGTGGGGTCTGATTGTAAGCTAATACGCCTGTTGTCAAATTCAGCTAATATCTCCTCAGGGTGCGCTAGATGTCTGAACATCCGGTGTTTCTACCTAGTCCTGGGTTTATAAATGGGAGCACAAAGTGGTTCAGACCGCACCAGCACTATTCCAGCCTTGGCAATTTGTGTCCAATGTGGGTGGGGTGGGGGGCTTCTGAGGAAGAACCATATAGTGACCGGACACTTTTTTGTAGTACATTTCCCATTCATTTTCTCTATTGACTTTTAGTAACATCCTTATATAAAGAGATTTAAGCCTGGAACCAAGCCATCCAGCTACGAGAATGATCGTGACCATTTGATAGGAGTTTGATTCAGAGCAAAACATATTTAATCAAAACAGAAAAAAGCATTCTAATGCTAATGATTCTAATGAATTGGTCATTATAACGAGCTATTCATTTGAATCAGCTGTGTTGGAGCAGGGAGACATATAAATTATGCAGGGCAGCGGCCCTCCAGGACCAGGATTGGGGACCACTGCTCTATAGCATTGAAGGGAGAGGTGTTATTGTTTTGATATAGTTCTAATATCAACTATATTTCTCCAGCACCACTGACTCCACCTTTAACAGGGCTTACAATGCAAAGTAGACACACATTTCTAGTAAGTCCACTTCCTTCAGCCTATATTGTGTTCGACTACAAATGTTGCAGCAGCCTCAAGCTGGATCCAGGTGAACCTCGGCCAGCCCAGGAAGGTCACAGGCATCGTGATCCAGGGCTGTCCTCAGAATGACCACTGGGTCACCAGGTTCAAGATCCAGCACAGCATGGATGGAACCACATGGACGGAATACACCTTTGATGGGCCTGTGAGTCCACTAGCTTAATGGCTACACATTCTATACCCTGTATTCTACACACTATAAAGCAGTGCTTCCCAACCTACATTAAAGTAAAATAAATAAACTAATATAAAGCATCAAGGGAAAACTGCTACGGGAGTAAAAAAAAAAAAAAGTTATGCTTCAAGCTTTTTCATTTTTGTGTATACTGCAAGTATTTGGGGAAACACTTAATGATGGGAATTCCTGCTGGTTTTGCAGTTTTTCCCAGGTTCCACAGACAGGAACACTGCAGACACACAGCTCCTGGGTACCCCCGTGTCGGCTACATATGTCCGGATCCTTCCCCTGGAGTACAACATTCAACCAGGGCTCCGCTTTGACGTGCTGGGGTGCACTCCTGACTGTACGCACACAGCACCTGCTTGGCTCTAGACAACATTTCCTGTCATTTGTGTGTGTGTGTGTGTGTATAAATAACAACAACAAGGGTATTAAAGGCATATTATTGATCTTTATCTTACCAGATGCAATCACATGTGCCAACAAGCCCAATTTCAACTTTGCCAATGATCGCATGACGTAAGTGACCATCGTATTGTTGTATGTTGGTGTTCTGTATATAGAATGTGATGCTACATGTTCTCTGTATATAGAATATGATGCTACATGTTCTCTGTATATAGAATGTGATGCTACATGTTCTCTGTATATGCGTAGAATGTTATGCTACATGTTCTCTGTATATAGAATATGATGCTACATGTTCTCTGTATATAGAATGTGATGCTACATGTTAATATTGGTCTTTCAGGGTCCACTGCCCAGCTGCCTGTGCCCAAGCCTACTACAGTGTGTATGGAAGCGCAGTGTACCGCGGGGTATCTATCTATCTATACCTGTGATAATACCATGTGCCTTCATACAATATAATACTGTGTGTGTGTGTATATGTAAAAAATACCTTGTGTATAAACAGTATATATAGCGTATATAATGTGTACTGTATACAGTGTTGTATTGCCGCATGTTGTATATAATACCATGGGGATATTGTATATTCTGTAATACAACATGTTGTATATAATACCATGTGTAATATATATATACTGTACAATGTGTTTATCCTGCTGATCCATTGTGTACCCTCCTTCCATGCATGTCATCCTACAGGACTCTAACATATGTGCAGCAGCCATCCACGCCGGTGTGGTCCTCAATGATCATGGGGGAGACTGTACATTGTTGAAGGCTCCTGGGCAGAACTACTATCCAGGCTCCACCAGGAATGGCATCACCTCCAGGCAGTATGTGCCTTCTGGTTACTTTTTTCTGGTTGATTTTTCCACATAGGACACGCGTCTCCGGACGTTGTCCCGAGTTGCCATTTCACACATGGGAGATTGTTCAATTTGTTCAAATCCATGCTAGTGAGTGGTTTCATCACACAACACAATGCCACGGATGTTGAGGGAGTTTGCCATTTGCATGCTGACTGCAAGAATGTCCACCAGAATGTTAAGGAAGCAATACACATGTTTAGAGTGGCCTTTTATTGCACACCTGTGCAACAATCATGCTGTTTAATCAGCATCTTGATATGCTACACCTGTGAGATGGATACATATCTTTGCAAAGGTGAAGCGCTCACTAACATGGATTTTAACCAATTTGAGAGCAATACACCTCTTAGTTTTCATAGTAAAAGATCTTTTACTTTTAACTTGTGAAATAGCATATTTATATTTTTATTCAGTATATACTGTAATGGCAGTTCATGTGGGATGGTATCAGTCAACAATAATATTTTTGTGTTTTAACAGATATGATAGCAGCTACTCTGTATCATACACGTTTGCAGATGGGGGTGAGTTAAAATGCACAATGACCACTTTTAGCTGGATCTGATGTTAACCGGTGATCAACACTAACTTGACGTTGCCGCGTAGAGCTGAGGTGTTCCGGGCCCGACTGGTATGAGTTTGGAGGGTTCTGCTACAAGCCTTTTGGAGACAAGAAGACATGGCAAGGTGCCCAGCACACATGCAGGTCCCTTGGCTCCGAGCTGGTCTCCATCGCCTCCATGACAGAGCAGAGCTGGCTGGAGAGCTACCTCTACATGGGTACGCGCGTGCCTCTTGCATAGCATCCATTATTACGGGTCATATCATAGGCATGTAGTCTGTTAACACTGTGGGTAGAGGGCTTGAGAGTAGCAACAAGACCTTGCTAAAGAAAAGATTAGAGAGTAAGCTTTAGAAAATCAACAACCCAACTCCTCCTCGACTTCCTGTCTGGAGCCCTTATTGATTGGCACAGCAGACAAACCTGTTGTAGCCTTAGGCAAGATGGATTCAAAGCATTTCACTCACTGACAGATGTATATTTAAAGGTATTGCCAGCTATTGCAAGCTAAATGTAAGATAATGCATGTTTTGTCTAGCTTATCGTTCCAGACATCGAAACGCATTGTGAAGCAAAGCGTAGTACTACGGCTTTGTTGTTGTGAGCGGTGCCACTTTATGTTCCTGTTTACGGAGCCAGGGCTGTGTAGAAGTATCAGATTGTTTTTTTTTTTCAACACGCACAGAGAAAGGTAATATAACGAAATGCAAGAAACCATTTGGTGAATTTGGCAAAACGTGTATTATCTTACATTTAGCTTGCAATAGCTGACTATACGTTATATAAGCACCTGTGTGGTTGTAAAAGTATTTCCCTTCCCCACGAGTTCTGATTGGTTAAAGGTTGTCTAATCGTCTGCCAGCACCCGTGTATGAAAACAGTTTGTCACTTGCTCCCTGCCCTCCATAGCCACCAGTGACGTGTGGACTGGCCTCAGTGACCTGGTGGTGCCTGGCATGTTCACCTGGTCCGACAGGACCTGGGTCACCTTCACCTACTGGGCCCCGGGGGAGCCCAACAACCACGACGGCTTCAGCGAGGACTGTGTTGAGATGTTACACCAGGTGAGCTGTTTGAGAGCTCCTGGACGGACACACACACACTTTACATGTGCTGTTGGAGAGCTCCTGGACAAACACACACACAAACTTAACACGTCAGCAGTTACAGCAGCTGTAAGACATTTTAACCATTGGCATGTTTGTTAATATATATATTATTAATTTGGAAGCAGACAAAGTGTGGCTTATTTTATGTTATATGAATTAATATTTCCTCGTCCATTGTAATGTACAATTACTAATAACAACGACTCATGCGTGTACGTGGTGTTCTGTTCCAGACCGGCCGATGGAACGATGTGTCCTGTACAGAGCTGAACACCTTCATCTGCAAAACGCCCAAAGCACACTACCCTCTTCCCTCCGTGAAGCCCACTGTGTATGGATGCCCTCAGGTAGTACGGGGAAGATGCACCTCAGATGTTAATCAGCCTTGTGTGTCTGTTACTGCAGACCTCCATCAGCTGTGTGCTGTCTCTGTCTGTTTACCAGGGCTGGGACGCATACGGGTACTCGTGCTACTGGATGGAGGAGGCAGCCAGGACGTGGTCTGAGGCTAAGGACTTGTGCGAGAAGCAGGGAGGCTTTCTGCTGCACATTGGAGACATGTGAGTGGTGTTCGGCTACGCAGTTGATGTGGGGAAAACGACACGCCCAGTCAAACAGCGTCGGGACGCTGTTTGACTGGGCTTTGACTGGTCTGCTTGAGGCTTGTGCTTTGTTTTTGGCTGAAACATTACTTACTACTGAACCTTAAACTTGTACATTCACTGTAGCACTTGGAAAAATGTCACTTTAGCTCTAGTTAAATGTTATATTGTGTGAACGAGGCAGGGAAAACAGTCAATCTAATTAACACGCTAATTGGCTAGCTTGACATTATGTGGTTTATTGTGCGAGCAAAGAAAATACTGCATATTGATAGTAGGTTTGTTTCCTTGGTGCTTCGCAGTAGTAGATGTGGCATTGCTAGAGCTACACACGTCCTGCTAACATGCCTCTCCTGTCTGCGTTGCAGCTATGAGCAGTCCCATTTCACCGTGATGCTGTCAGGGAAGACAAACTTGTGGTGGATCGGCTTGCGGGCCCATGGTGGAGGGGGCGGGGGGGTGGACTACATCTGGGACAACAACTTGCCTCTCACCTTCACACACTGGGACAAGAACCAGCCAGGTACAAACCCCCACCATGCCAACGGGAGGGAACACATCAATGTGCCAGCACTGCCTTTGTTAACATGGCAGTTTTTGGATGCGCTGTTAGAGTAACGGCTTCAAGTTTAAGTCTTTGCTGTCGTTAATAAGCATGTGAAACCCTGCCAAATGGTAACTTATTATTTCCCAATACAATAAAGGCAGACACTCGTATGTAGGTTTAATAGAGTTTTTATTTTATTGTTCATCTCACTGGTCTATAGAGTCAGTCGTTCATTGTACTGAAGTGTTATGTAAAATCAGACTTACAGAGTTACATTCCCGCTAGATAATGGAGATGGCACCTGCGTTGCCATGACAACGGGCCCCATCGGCGGCTTCTGGGACGACAAGGCGTGCTCGGAGAAGTTCTCCTTTGTCTGCGAGAAGCCCCGGCCCGACATCACCCCCCCGACCAAAGCGCCGACACCCCCGCCCTCGCAGGGCTGTGCAGATAGATGGACAGCCCTGCCCCACTTCAGGAGCTGCTACAAGGTACACGCGGCTACCAGCCGCCTCAGATAAACAACATTAACACGGCTCCTGTAACGTTGACGTGACGTTGTCTACATAACTGATGTGTAGCGCCCTGCCACCACAGCTCTTCCACAACGTGGACTACTCAAAGAGGAAGAGCTGGGGTGCGGCACACGAAGACTGCCTCTCCAGGGATGCTAATCTGGTTAGCATCCACAGCCAGGAGGAGGAGGAGTTCCTGGCTTTGTACACCAAGGCCTCTAGCAAGTGGATTGGTCTCAAACACAACCCTACGGAGGGAGGTGGGCCCCATGTGTTGACACTACATTGCACATGTTGCTTAATAACTGTCAGTGGAACGTATGATTTATAACTGCTGGGCCTTTTTGTGTGTGAAGATGCTGACTCATTGGCAGGCAAAATAATTGTTGGATACAGTACAAAAGGAGCCAGTTTGCAAGCACATCCTTTTAAAGATCGCAATAGTTTGTCTTTCAGTTATTTGAGTTTTGCATTTTAAACCTTTTTTTTTTGCCTTTTCTATTAAAATGTTTTTTCCCCCTTCGGTTAAAATTTATATCTGGGTTTTGTATAATTTAATATTTCCTTATTTTGTGTTTACTGGTTCTTCTTGTGTCCATCACATGTTACTGGTGTAGTGTTTACTGGTTCTTGTGTGTCCAACATGTCCCAGGCTACTCGTGGAGTGACGGCACCCCAGTGTCCCACACCAACTGGGGTCACGGCGAGCCCAACAACCACGAGGACCGGGAGGACTGTGTGGAGATGGTCAGCAGCACCAACGGCACCTCCTCGCACTGGAACGACCTGAACTGCGACGCCCACCAGGACTGGATCTGCATGATCGCCAAGGGGAAGAAGCCCCTGGTCCCCCCGGTGCCCCCGCCCCCGCTCCCAGGTGCGTGACGGGATGACTCGGCATGTTGGCCCAACATGGTTACATAGCCGGGAGCCAGTATAATGCGGAGCTTTCTTGTTACTATCCGGACATTGACTTGCTGGCTTGGATATGTGCATTGTTTTATTCTGCAACTTTAGGTGCACCGTTGTGTTTTACTTGTTTGAGTCATCGCAGTCAGAATCCGCCTCGGAAACAAGTAAATCACTTCTAATGGTTTAGAAGGTTTAGGGTCTAAACAGTGATTTGGCACAAACAGCTGTGGGCAGGGTTATAGTGAATACAGTACAGGCCCTCCCTTTGGCCCACATGCTGCCCTTTTACAGGAGCCCTGAAACGCACGAAACTGAAAATGCGTTTCTCCCCCTCAACCCAAACAGCCCCCGACTGCGGCTCCAACTATGGCTGGAGGAAGAACAACGGCATCTGCTACTACTACAACGACACGGACATTGTGGACTTCCATGTGGCCCTGATGCGCTGCTACGAGGAGAAGGCCCGGCTGGTGTCCATCCTCAACGTAGAGGAGCAGGCCTACGTCAACAGCATGGTACAGTGTGTGTATATATACTCTAGGCCTTGTTTTCAAGACGTCACACCTAAACCACGTCCGTAGCTAAACTACGACGCTGATTGGCAACACACAAGGTTTACCGGCCTGAAACGCCTCGATTACCAAGCTCTCCAAGCTTCTCACGGCGAAGTCAAACTGAAGCTTGCGAAATCAGGGCGGTCTCTCGAGGCTAGGTGGAAGAGGCGCTGGTTGACTCTTGTTGTTGTTGTTGTTGTTCCAGGTGGGCACAGGCAAGGTTGCTGCAGCCTGGATTGGACTGAGGCTGCTCGGGATGACGGATGGAGAATACATGTATGTCTGCTTCAAGGGGACAAATGCACACTGGCAATATAAGTTTATAAAATCATACTGATATAAAATATTTTTTAAATGCAACACTTTTGTTCTTGCTTCGATATTTCATGTAGAGACACAATGTTTTTTTTTCTCAGATTGTGTTCACACTTCACCTTTGCCCAGATACTTATCCACCTGACAAATGTACAGTAGCATATCAAGACGCTGATTAAACGGCGTCATTATTGCACAGGTGTGCCTTGGAATGGTTGCAATAAAAGGCCACTATGAAATGGGCAGTTTTAACACATTCGTGGGACATTTTAATTTTTCTTCTCAGTATAAAAAACACACCTAGCATTTAAGTCTATCTCTTCCCTCCCCTCCGCAGGTGGGTGGACTTCTCCCCGCTGACATACACTCACTGGGGGCCGGGTGAGCCCAACAACGCTAATGGAGAGGAACAGTGTGTGCAGATGAACCGGCATCAAGGTATATCCACACCCCATTGGGTTTATATGCCAGCACCTTCATAAATGATCCAGGGTATAGCCACACCCCATTGGGTTTATATGCCAGCATCTTCATGAATGACCCAGGGTATAGCCACACCCATTGGCCTTATATGCCAGCATCTTCATGAATGAATGATCCAGGGTATAGCCACACCCCAAATACTTTGTGTCAACAGCTTCATGAATGTTGTCTGCTACACATTCTATACTGTACAAGCCACACACACTTCCCTGCACTCTTCCTTACTATGTACAGTATATTTACATTTATCCTCAATAACCATGATTAAGCAATAAATAGAACACTGGCCCTTTTTTTTAAGGCGGATGGAACGATGCCAACTGCGGTCGACCTGCCGGCTATGTGTGTAAGAAGTTCCCTGGAGACATTCACACCCCTCCCCCACCCACCCAGCCCTGGGAAGGCAACTGCCCAGAAGGTAGAGCGCACACACACGAGCCTGCTCGTAGACCATGTAAAACCTGCTACTGGATATGTACAATGCTCTCTGTAGACCATGTAAAACCTGCTACTGGATATGTACAATGCTCTCTGTAGACCATGTAAAACATGCTACTGGATATGTACAATGCTTTCTGTAGACCATGTAAAACATGCTACTGGATATGTACAATGCTCTCTGTAGACCATGTAAAACATGCTACTGGATATGTACAATGCTCTCTGTAGACCATGTAAAACCTGCTACTGGCTATGTACAATGCTCTCTTCGTTGTTTAAGATGGTCCCGTCTGGCTTAAACGATTCCAAACATAAACGTAATGATGATCTCTCATTTCCACAGGCTGGATGCTGTTCAAGGATAAGTGCTTTATGTTCAAAGGCCACAAGCACGAGTTCAAGGCCAACTGGTCCTATGCACGGAGCTGGTGCAAAAAGCAGGAGGGCGAGCTAGCTGTCATCGACAGCCAATATGAGAACGGTAAAGGTTCCGCTAATACTGTATCTTCACAATCTTTAGCGCTACAAGCTGCCCAGTCAGTCTACTGTAAAACCACGTCCATAGGGTAGTGCTGCTAGGCGTGAGCCATATGTTTGTCTATTTGTACATTCCCTCAATGTGGGATAAATGGCGGCAAAACGGCTGTATTTGTTTGTTCAAGATGAGGAGCGGAACGCAACGCTTGGTCTCGCTGTCTTTTTTTTCCCTCCAGACTTTGTGTCAAGCTATCTGCGGGATCTGCACCTCCCAACCTGGATCGGCCTTTCAGACCTGCTGGTGGAGAACCAGTATGCATGGAGTGACGGCGTGAGCCCTGTGCGCTACACCAACTGGAACAACGGGGAGCCCAATAATGTAGAAGGCTCGGTGAGGAAGCTTTTATTGGCACTTAAGGTCTGCGATCAGCGCTCCTCAAATACTCACAATATGAATCACTTGTAATCATTTGTTTCTGTGTGGCAGGGGCATTATTTTATTAGCAAAGTTGATGTGTGTATGTGTGTGTCTATATTAGCATCCTGGTGAGGAGTGTCATTGGTCATATACAGGTCCCCAGTATGCTTTAAATGAGAAGGCATGCAAGCCAGAGATATTAACGATGACTTGACAATCAGCCGTGGGGCCCTTTTACAACCACTGTGTTAGTGGTTGTAAAAGGGCCCCACGGCTGATTGCTGTCCACAAATGGAACACGATTAACTTGGTTGGAGGAAGTCAAACGCATCTAAAGGTCGTCCATGTCATTCTGGCCCTCCTCCACAGGAACACTGCGTTGCCATGACGCACAACCACCTGGTGAGCGGAAAGTGGAACGACGACGCATGCCACAAAGAGAGGAGCTTTGTCTGCTACCGGAAGAAATGTCAGGGTCCACCTTCTCTACCGGTCGCAGATTGTTTACTTCCTTCTCACTGACATTCACATTCTCAGTGACCTTAAGGCTTAGCATTTACAGAAGTGAAATCACACTCTTATGTTTATGCTCCATTTAGAAATGTAACTGGAACCATGCACTCAAATTGGTAGTTTAGCAGCTTCTATCCTGAGACGGAAAAGGAGTAGCTAGGCTTAATGTTACAACAAATGCATGTTTATAGTTTTATGCATGTAAATGTAGGCTAGGTGTTTAAGTTTAATACAACATAAACAAAGTGGCAAACACGGCTCACAACAACAATGCGCCTGGCTTTGCAATGAGTTTTAAAATGTGGGGGCGGAGCTTCTAAAAGTGCTTGTTTTGTAATTGAGTTCTCCAGAATTTGTAATTGATGTCTCCAGAATGACTAACCCAGCCTTTCCAACCTAATCTCCTAATGTAGTTATGTTCACGCCTGTTATTTCCGAGTCAAATCCCTGTTTAAGCCTCCTCCTGACACACAACCGCTCTGTATGCATCCCATCAGCTAGCAGCATCCCTCCTCTCCCTCCGACCAAGAGCCCCTGCCCACAAGGCTACACCGCCTGGTTCAAGAACTGCTACAGGCTGGTGGAGGAGCCAGCCGCGTGGGAGGCCGCCCAGCAGGCCTGTGAGACGCAGGGGGGCAACCTGGCTAGTGTCGACATGAGCTATGACCAGGCCTTCCTGGCGGGGGTCGTGCTGCAGGGTAGGGCCGACGCCTGGATCGGCCTAAGGCGCAAGGTACTGTACAGCCACTTTTTAAAGGCTAATTGTAAGCTAATACACCTTGTGTGAAGTTCACCAAGAATCGCATTTTGCTCTTGCCCTTCTGTGCGTGTGAAGCCAGCAATGCCGCTTGGCTTCGCAATGCGGTTTGATTTGAGTTGGCAAGCTCGAGTGACTAACCCTGCCTGCCTTAAAAAGTATAGTTAGCTAATTGTAAGCTAATACATTTACATTTTTTTATATTTGGTAAAATTCACCAAATATATCCTCATTTCGCTAGCTAACTGTTCTCTGCGCGTTGAAAAAGTGGAGCGGCCGCAGATTGCGCAGACTGATTTGATTTTAACTCGGAAGTTGGCAAACAAAAATGACTACATGCTGATGATGACATGAAATAATAGGTTTAAAATATTGAATTTATTTAAGGTTTTGATTGTGTGGGGTGTGTGTGTGTTGTATTATTTTTTATAACACACAAAACACATTTTGAATGAATCAATGCATTGTAAATTTTGCATTTAGTTGGAAATAAATGTTTTCGCATGTATAATGCAGAAGGTCCACACATTTATACATGTGACACGTACAGTTGCCCTATTAAACTGCTGCTACGGTGCCGCCTTGCAGGACGACAGTGATTCCTACAAGTGGACCGACGGCTGGCCAGTCTTCTTCACCCACTGGGGTCCCGGGGAGCCCACCAACATCAAGGGCGAGGGCTGTGTGAGCATGCACGCATCCCCAGTGTTCCACGGCACCTGGAACGACACGGGCTGCGGCCAAGCCAAGCCCTACATCTGCAAGATCTCCTCAGGTACACACGGCAGCTGAACCGCCCAGTGCGTTCATTTGTTTTAAATCGGTGCTTCACTGCCCTGCATGTTTTAGATGTCTCCCTGCTCCAACACACCTGATTCACATGAATGGGTCGACCAGGGTTGGGAGAACTGGTTTAAATGGCCGTTCTAGTATTGGTACGCTTGCTAGCTAGCTAGGCACTTTAACATGGATAATCCATATGGAGACCACAGAACTGGATGGCAATCTTTTAATCTATAGGCTATTTTATTAGGGTGTTTTCATTTTTTTTTTGTGTGAGTGTTCTTCGGACTGCCTCTCAGAGTCCATATTCGGGATAAGTCGGTCAAATCAATAGTTGCGTTTGAGAAGGCGAAACCCAAAAGTTCAATGCAAAACAATGTACACAACATGAAAGCCAAATCCCAGACATTTTGCGAATTATTTTTAATAAGCATTTTTAATTCCCCAAAATGAGGAACTGTCTGGGGGGAAAGGAGTTATGGTCAACTTACCGTGCAATTTAAAGCAAAAACAAGGGTTCAGAACTGCTGAATGATTTAACAATACAATAAATGCAATGTATTGATACAATATTTCACAAACCCTTAATTGGTAATAATGTAATCCCATTGTTCAGTTGGAGCCCCAAACTGAGTGGTGTATGTGACTTCGCACCCATTCATTCCCTTCCAGAAAATCCCCCACCAACTCCCAGCCCTGGTGACGGCAATTGCATCCCAGGCTGGGTGCCCTACGGCCGCTACTGCTACTTTGTGCACAACGGCAAGCAGGGCTTCTCCTGGCCCGACTCACGGCACTTCTGCCAGTCGGCCAAGGGGGAGCTGGCCTCCATCCACAGCAGGGCCGAGGTGGAGCTCATCAGGAACCTCAACTACACCAAGACCCACAACGTCTGGATAGGCCTCACGCGAGATAGCAACTGTGAGTTGGAACACATGTTAAAATAGCGCTGCTTGTTTCTTTGTCTGTTCTTTGGGGAAGGGGGTGGGGGAGATTTAGAATGCAAGTATGGGTATTAATTAGGAATGTATTTGTTATGCACTTTATTGCATTTTGTTTGTGTCCATGTTTATAGTTGAGTCTAATAAAATAAAACATACTTTTTTATTTTAGCTAACCAGTGGAGGGTTTAAAGGTTTGCAAACAACTGTCCTAAGATATTCAGGAACATGTTTTTGGCATACTGGCCTGCAGGTATAGGCCAAACCTTTTTAATGCTGCTGCTGCTGGGAGCTAGCTGCTGAACAAGAGTGCCTGTATTCTTCCAGTTGGCTGGGGTTGGACCGACAGGACCTCGCTGGGCTTCCTGAACTGGGCTCCCGGAGAGCCTAACGCAGCCTTCCACCCCGGGGAGGTGGCTGAGGAGAACTGTGTGGAAATGTACGAGGACGGCCGCTGGAATGACAACAACTGTATGCAGAAGCGAGGCTTCGCGTGCCGCCACCACCAATGTAAGGCTTCCCTTGGCCTGACGCTTATTGGGGAACGGGGGCTGACGAGCTAAACCAATTGTTTGTTTTTGGTGTGAGCTCAATTTTGCATCGGAATTGATTTTTATTTTGGTTGTAACTGCTTTAAAGTCTTTTAAAGTGAAATAAGCAGTTTCAGCATTACTTCATATTTAGACTCTACTCTGCCACCTAGTGGCACAGGTGCAGCTGTGACAGTACTAACCCTATGGATACACATGGCGTACTCTAAAAGTATCTTGTTCTGTAGTATTTTCTGTAAGAAATGAGTTGACTATTTACTCACGTGTGTACATGTTTTATAAAACATTCAGTAAGTCTTTAACTTAACAGTTTTTTTTCCAGATTATACAACAAATGGTGGTGGAATTGTAATTCCCACGGATTCTCCAACAGATCCTTCAGAAATCAACCGTGAGGATTGTCCTTTTCCAGTAACATTTCCATGAAATTGAAAGTTATTACAGACTCAATGGATTTTCATTAGTAACAGCATAAATGTTTAGTTGGCAGGAACCCATGGCAGACCAGAAGATGCTTGAACAAATAATGTTATAGTTAAATAATGTTAGGAACAAATAAAACACAATAAAAGGAGATTTGCTTAACACGTAACAACTACAGATGTATAAACTGAATAAGCAGCATAATATCATTTGACTGTACGGTGGTTTGTGGATAATTCTCATAGTAACATGTCTTTACCGTGTCCCTTTGTACAGATGGAGGGGTGATTGCGGGGGCAGTCATTGGAACCATTTTAGCCTTGGCCGTGGTACTGGGGATGCTATACTACATGATCAACATTCGAGGAGTTAAGTTCAGCAGCATCAGCCTGCCCACGAGAACACAGAGTTCATCCAGAGTGGATGTGGTGAGTGAGTCATGTGTGCCTGCGTCTGTACGTATTTAGAGCGCAAGAATACATGCGCCGTGATGTTACTAATTAGCTCACTGGATCTTGTTTTCTTTTGCAGCCCGCTTTTAGCAACCCCAACTTTGCAGGTGAATCAGAAACATGATCAGTGAATATTTGTACATGAATTTGAAGATTGAACTTATGTAGCACATTTAATGGAAGTGTTTAATGATTTGATTTGTTTTAATAGTTCTAATGTAGTTTCATATTGTTTTATAGAATTCAACCGTGTATATACTGTAATACGGAAATAAAAACAACTTTACTTTGTCCAGTTTTTTTGGTACATTTTTTATATATATTTAATTATTAAATTATACTTACTTACCTGTGTCATGTGTTAGAGCTAAAGTCTGTACACTGTTCAAAAGAACAATGGATTTAATGCCCACAGTCCCGAGTGTTTCTATACTAAATGACTTGTGCGTTAAGCCTACATCTACACAGGGTAGATGAACAATGTCAAACAGTCATTAAAGTGCTACGTTAATTACATAAGATACCAATTAAATCCTTTGTGGAGGAAAAATAGTCCATTGGAAAAATGGCAATCAGTTTATTTTCTATACATTACAACTGAAACTATTTACATAGTTGAATTACATTTCAGCACATCCTTCCCACCCCACGTTGAAGATATTAGACACGATAGCCACTCTCTCAAAAGGTAAAGATTAAAGCAAACAGTTTCTATACCAAGTTTTAGCCAGGGTAGAAATGTCTAATGGCAAAATCTTTCATTGTGCCATGTGGATAACAACTCATTTTCCATTAGATACAATAAATACTTATTTACATTAGTTTTGTACAGCCAAACTAAGGGGGGGGGGGGGGAATTCCACATAGCCTCAAATCAATTTCATTTCACAAAGATACAGCACATTGTTTTGAAAGTAATGTCAGTGTTGGATGAGGCAGTGTTATTTCCCCCATACAGCATTAAGACCTGATAATGAAATTGAATGTAAACATTGCACAAACATTGGAGAAACTCCTTTATTGCTTGGAATAATTTTAAGAATACAGACCAACATATCAAACTTAAACTATCTTCCTTCTGTCTATATAAAATAAACACTTTGCAAATTATACTTCGATGTTGGCTAATCCTTCTCACCACTTTCAGTAAACAATCTTAAACAGTGGGGGGAAAATACCTAAATTGGCTTAGACCTGTTGAAAAATACAGAAGAGAACACTTGATATTTTCAATGAAAATGTCAAGTTACTCCTATCGCAACACAAAGTATGACACCCAAATGGGAACGTTTTCAGATAGGGGTAACACTAAGTATTGCTCATAATGAAATGGGGTTATCTCCCCCCATTATTGTAAAAAAGAACTAGACTACACAGTATCCAGACGTGCCTCCCTGCTGTGGAAATGCCTTTAAAAGAAATTAAAAAATGCAAATACAATCTTTGTAACAAACAAACTAAGCCATAGCATAACATGCTGTCAATAGGCACTAAGGAAATGGTTAGCAACAACCTAAAACCATTTTTACGGAGGACATTGTATAGATTTCTAAGGATTTTAGGGGGAAAAAAAGAAAGGGCCACACAAAAGCGTTCACATTTATGAAGTCTCTGGTCTTGCGTACAAAATAAAGCAATTCCAGACACGCCTATACGTCATAATCTCAACCCTACTTTATTTGTATACTGACACCAAGTTATGTAAATCACAGGGTACGTTTATGTATTCATGATTTTACATTGTCAAATTAATGTTTTTAGAAAACATTTTACAGTAAGGCACATTTGTTCACTGATGAGTCTAATCTAAAACCCAAGTTTCAACCTTGGACCTAAGAGATGGCCCTTAAACCATCCTTATTGTGCAATTTCTACATGTTCGACTCTGCATATCAATCTGAAACTGTTCAGTTGCTTGTCATAAGTGATGATAATGGACCTATGGAATAAAAAAATAAAACCGTCATAGGCAGGTGAGTCGAGCACCTTCCCCAATGAGAATAAAGCCAATGCAGGGAAAACCATTCTGAACACGTTGGTACCAACCTGTGCCACCGAGTGGGCAAAGATGCTGTGACTGGCTGACAAGCCGATGTTACACCTAACAGTGATCTGTATACTTCTAACATGAACTCTGAAAAGGTCACTGCACCAACTGCTTGTATTAGTCCCCATTGTGACCAGAAAAGTCAAATTCCCCACTGATTTCTATACTGAATATTTGAGACACCTTTTATGAAGAATTATATTAAGGGGGGGTGGCCTCAGTAAATAAGGTTTTAGTTGAGTTAAGCTTATCAAAAGGGCTTGCCAAAGGCAACAAGTGATGTAATGTTTGACTCAAATCAATCTTCCACCGAAACAAGATGTCCCTTGGACAAACCACTTTGTTTATTATGGTCAACATATTTGGTTAACATTGATTAAGATGGAGAACACTGAAGTCCACTCACTCCAGGGAAGGAAACATCAGTTTACTACAACCAATATTGTGGGAGAACATGAGAATCCAACATAGTCTTTCACGGTCTGGTGCGTTGCAGCTTCAAACATTTCTCGCTCGGGACCTAGTTAACATTTACCATTGAACGCTGCATGTTCAAAATAAACATTCAACAACATAAATACATTACTGATAATTATAATAAAATCATGAAATGAAGGATAATAAATAAGCTTCCGTCAACACCGCTTGCTTCACCGTAGAGGAGGAGGACCACCGCGACCACACCGGGGAGATCTGCAGTTCATGAGCTTCTTCTAAACCAGCCCTATTGATGGATGCTATGCAGCAACAGTGTTTAGCGAGGGAACACGTGGGGCTTATATCAAGTTATTGGTCAGCCCAGTTGGGTAAAAGCATAGCTTCCAGTCGTGCAGGTGGTCGAAGTAGAAATGGGTTTTAATATCCACAATGCAAAAAAAGAAAGAAAGGACCATAGGCTTTGAATACAGGTAAACCTGCAGAGGTTTCCACAGTGGTATTAGTGCTGGGGTTAGGGTAGCTAAGAGGGGGGCTGGTGGGCATCTGCTTGGTCACCGTGACTTTTGGCTATCCAGCCAGCCTCAGCCAGTGAAGCCCCTGTCTGGTGTAGCGCACCACAGAGTTCATACTTGACATCAGGCTTAGTGGGCCCATGGCCAAGTCCAACTCTGACAGCATACCTGAAGGCACACGAAGAGCCCGGCATTAGAACGGACTGGGAAGGACATGCATCTTAAAGAGCTCACTGGTACATCATCCGCTATTGGCAGTACTCAACATGATCACTCTTGGTCAGGAGATAATGGTATTTCATATGGCAACATCGGTTTTGTTTTGTGAAGCAACCATTTATTTAGTAGGCCCGTTTATTACGAAGTCCTCAAAATGACAAAATATTTCAGTGAAATTAAAGTTCTATGGCTTCCAGGGTAAGAGATATGTCTGACATTAACTAGATATATAATAGCTAAGGGAAAACATTGCCAGTCTTTTCATATTTTCCTATGGTGACAAGAAGGGTAGGGGGTAGACCAACGTTATGCTTTAAAGCAAGTCTTCAACAGTGGGTCCTCCAAATTATTTGACAGTCAAATTTATTTTCCTTCAAATATGTAAATTTTAGAAATACATTAACATAAATACAACCTGTGCTATAAATATATAAATCTGTCAACTATGGCAATGTAGGCCGCCCTACACATTATTGTTGGCCCAACAACAATATTTGATACCATATGACCATATGGTATCATATGTGCCATGTGTCAGGGGTCCTTGGCCCAAAAAACGTTAAAGACCTCTGCTTTAAAGTGGAACGTCACCCCCAGTTATGAGCCTGACTCCTTGACTAAACATAGTCAAGGATATGACGGAGGGACTGAGAGGGGGACTCCAATTCACATAAAATTTGGTGATACATGTGCTCCAAAAAGTATTCCAGCAAGGACCTGGGGCGATACTAAACATACAACATGTAAAGCCATGGTCAATCCATAAAATGCAGATTCTTATCAAAACTGGAATTTTGTTAATATTTAGTTTATATTGAAACATTTCAGGGTGCACTTACACTCTTTAAACATTGTTCTGCTACACTAGCCCTCTAGAATTGTATTTGTCGTCTTGAGGCACCATTTCTCCATTAAAAATGCAGGGTCAGTCATTCTCGAGAACGCTTGCTAAATTCAAACTCAACATCCCTCCGCTCCGCACATCTAAACGCACTGTGAATCAAAGCGTAGTGCCACGGCTTTGTTGATGTGAGCGGTGATCGCCACTGTCTTTATGTTCCTATTGATGGAGTCAGGGCTGTGTAGAAGTATAGGATTATTTTTCTCAACACGCATAGAGAATGATAAGATAGTGAAATTAGGAGATATTTGGTAAATATGACAGAATGTGCATTGGCTTACAATTAGCTTGCGAAAGCTGACTGTACCTTTAAACACACACACACACACACACACACACACACACACACACACACACACACACACACACACACACACACACACA
>JAODUE010024256.1:0-23025 GCA_027564755.1 Amblyopsis hoosieri
ACATATACAAACATACACAACTCTGTTGGGCATTACTCTGCAGCAGACTCGCCAAAATAAACTGTTGCATATGCGAATGTCCATGCAACATTGCTGACTGCAGCGCATAGCCAAGTATGGCTTGCCTGCAGAACCTGCTTAATAATCGTGGTTCTGCAATATGAAAACAAACGCATATGTTGTTCGTATTAATGTGAACCTTTACTGACAACCCCTGAAAGCACACGTTATATAATGTATGTGAAGGTCCTGCCAGCTAACATAGCGACGAGCTAGGATGATCCATTTGGGGTGCTGTCATAAATAGGCCCGGGCATTGGATGCCAACTGAGATGAACGGGCCTACGGCGGATAGCGAGAACTAGCTGCTATTGCTACTGTGCATGTAGCATAGCTGTGAACAGCTGCTACTCAGTACACTGTAAGTACAAGTGATATGTTTATATAAATTACCCCCTCGAGCTCATCGTCGGAAAGATTTTCCTCCGGCTGATCCAAATCGATGTCGAACACCCCAGCCATAGCTACTATTGGTTTAGATTGCTCTCACACACAGGGAGAATAGCTCTCGTTCCCCACCTCATGGACAACCACACATCGCCGCCATAACCGGCTACTACACTGAGCATGCCCTGTACAGAGCAATCGAGAGGGGCGGTGACTTGGAGTTGTTGCAGGAAGTGCTGGAGAGGCGCGGAGACACGATGCTTCAAAACGCAAGAACGTGACTAGACTTAATCGATTTAGTATTCATCTGTAATATAGTATCTTCTTATACACTGGAATACATTCAACGGGGTTTCGTCACACAAAAGTTGTGTTTCTTTATTTGGTTGCAACTTGCAATATGTCCATAGTAACTGTACAACTAGGCCAGTGTGGTAACCAAGTAGGCCAGAAGTTGTTTGAGGTTATTTGCAACGATGCATTCGAGGAACAGAGGAAACCTTACAGAGAACTGAGCATAGAACGTTTTTTTCATGAAACTACGCACGGTGGTATGGACGATTCATGCATCTTTCAGATTTTCTCCGTTCATAGCGTACTTTGTGTACCTTTTAACACGGTTTCTGCTGTCTTTTACACAGACCTTGAGGCCAGGGCCATACTCATTGACATGGAACCCAAAGTGATATGCCACAGCATGACTACATCTGCCAAGTCTGGCCGCTGGAGATATGGAGAAACGTCTCACTTCAGCCAGAAACAGGGCTCTGGAAACAACTGGGCTAATGGGTAAAGGAAGTGTCACACACAAGTGAAGCATGCCGATTATTGCCAACACTTTTATCCAAAGCGACAGTGAGTACAGGTGTTAGGTAAGCATGCAAGCACAGGGATGCTTGCTGACAGATAGGATTGTCTTTTTGGAGATCAAAGCCAGGACCTGTTTCCTGGCAGCTGACCACCCTGGCCTACAATTGAAATTATTGACAATGAATTCCAAATGTCATATTCTGTTCTGTGTTTATTTGACTTGCTGTAGAAGATGACTGTGGTTGTGCTTGGCTCACATCAGGTACTGTGTCCACGGTCCACGTCACAGAGAGGCGGTAGAGGACCTGGTGAGACAACAGGTGGAGCGCTGTGATAGGCTGGCTGGCATCATGACCGTGATGAGCGTGGCGGGGGGCACGGGGTCAGGGGTGGGCACCTACGTGACCCAGTGTCTCCGTGATGTGTACCCCAGCAGCTTTATCCTGAACCACCTCACATGGCCTTACAGCACCGGGGAGGTATGGAGGGAGAAACACTTCCACACACACACACACACACACCAATGACATGGCTCCATGTTTTGGCATCAACATTTGGGACTATGTTTTGTTCCACTGTTGTTAAAAGGTATAGTAAGTAATTCTGGAGAAAGCTTGTTGATCAAAACAAAAACACCTCTCCCTTCAATGCAATAGGATGCTGCATCATTAGCTCCGCTGCACATACTGGAAACACATTGAGAAGGACAGTGTTGCTGTGTTCCTGTTTACAGAGCCAGGGCTGTATAATGATGATTTGTCTTCAACAAATGTAAGATAGCTGACCACAATGAGATTTTTGGTGAATTCAACAAAAAAGTGTATTAGCTTACAATCGCTTACTAGACCTTTTTTAAGTTTATATCATAGTGCTCATTCATTTTAGGGCTAATGCCCTAATAAATTCTTGCCAGAAGGGCAGATGATGATGACTATTGTGGTGTGAGGTTTTTGGTTTGCGTTTTATGGTTCTCTTTTTATCTTATGATCGTTTGTTACAATTCTGGTAGTGGTGGTGACGATGACGATGACGACGCTGACGATTGTTATTCTATTTCTTATTTTATTGTTGATGGGATGTGGTCTGTACGTTTTTTTCTGTTTCTTTTTTTACTCACACCTAACATCACCCACACCTGGGTATTGGTGAATTCTTTTTATTTATGAATGTTTTACAATAATTCGCTTAACTTTGTGTATGTCATGTGATACTTGCTGCAAAACCAATTGCCCCATGGGTACAAATAAAGGGTTGAATTTGAAACTTGAACTTAAGTTTGTTTAAATACAAGCCTGTAATCTGACCGTGGTGCAAACATTGAATTAGATATATTTCTTCAGTGTTCTGTGTCAAAATAATACAATGAAGCTTTAGGGTGTTCATGCAATTAGGCAACACATTAAAATGCACTTTCCTCAATAAGGCAGATGACACAATTATTCATCATACACATTTATAGTTTTGAGCGTCATCAAGCAGTTGTTTCTTAGTGTTAACCAGATCACATTCTGTCTTTCATTCAGGTAATAGTCCAGAACTACAACTCTGCCCTGACACTATCCCACTTGTACCAGTTGTCAGATGCCATCCTGGTGCATGAAAATGACACAGTTCACAGGATCTGTGGTCAGCTGTTGAACATCAAGCACATCTCTTTCAGTGACGTTAACAGCGTCATTGCCCATCAGCTGGGCAGCATTCTGCAGCCTGCTCTCACCTCTGACTCCCATGGAGCCTACAGCCGGAACCCTTTAGGTGAGACACACACACATTTTGTAAACACTTTATTTTGTATCCAAAGTGATTTACAATTAAGACATTTGCCAATAGCTGAATATGTAATACACCAGTTATCATAAGCAAAATTTTTATTAGAAACTGTATTCTTAGAATTTATAGCAGCAAACAAATATCCTCCTGAAACCATGACAACATGTGATCTATGTATAATGTGAAGCGCAAAGTGGTACACTAGGCCATGTTAGGACTGGAGCAATACAGCTATCCATTCAAATAATGAGGATGCTTTATGAGTGTGTTAACAGATCTCCTGTCCTGCACCAGGTGAATTGCTGAGCAGCCTGGCTTGTCACCCGGAATACAAGCTGCTCAGCATGTCTACCATCCCACAGATGGCCAAGTCCTCCCTAGTATACAGCGTCTTCAGCTGGCCTGGGCTGCTCAAACACCTACGGCAGATGCTCATCTCCAACTCCAAGATGGAGGAAGGCAAGTGTAGTTCAAAAATATGGTTTGACATTATCTATGTGAAAGACTCCTGCAGTTAATTATATGGTAATCTCGCAGAGAACACAGCACTGGCTAACTGCATCTGTACCCGCCTACTTGACAAATTAGGTGTTTTGATTGACATGCAGGACGACCAACTACGTAACTCAATGTCTCGGTTGCAGGCCATCTAAAATGCTGCTGCACTTCTCACTAGGTCACATAGATGAACTCACATTACTCCTCTGCTCAAGCCTCTTCACTGGCTCCCTGTTGCTTACAGGATCCACTTCAAAATCCTCCTCATTACTTATAGAGCACTGCATGGACAGGCACTGTCTTACAGGGTTGGGAAGTAACTGATTACATGTAATCAGTTACTTGTAATATGATTACGAAAAAACAAACTGTAATCCATTACCTACCAACTAAAATAGCGGAATCAATTTGATTCCGCTATTTTAGGTATATAAAAAATTAGATGATTACTGCTAGGGCTACTTTCAAATATAAAAAGGAAGTTTGCAGAAGAAAAATAAAATAAAACAATTGGATGTACTCTTATTAACATTTCATTAACATCAATAATAAATCAATAATTTATATAAAGTCCTACCTTAATCTGATCCTGTGCAACATAAACGGTCCCAAAAATATAAAGATTTGGCGTGCCAATGCAGCAAAATGCTTTGGTGCTAAATGGAATCTGCATTTCAAAGAACAATGTTTATGCATGAAGTAATCTAAAAGTAATGGAAAGTAATCAGATTGTTACTAAATGTAGGTAATCCAAAAATTATATTACTGATTATAATTTTAGTCTGCTAAAGGAATGCATGTAACTTGGCTTGAAACAACCTTTGCAAAAGCAAGACCATTTGAATGATTTACACTAGAGTTTGAAAGTTCTGCAAGATTAAGCAGGCAATTAGTAAAATACTGTTAAAATTATTTAGTTAATGCAGTAAACTGCTGTCGAAGCCTCAACGTAAGACCAGTGAGTGCCCTGTCTTTTTCAGGCATAGACTGGCAGGTGCGTGCTCCACCTGTTCACCATGGTGGTACTGAACGCACTAGAAGCCACAGAAGACCGGGCTTCAACGTGTCTCTAGCAAACCTGCTCATATTGAGAGGACAAGATGTTTACAACACAGAAACAGGTAGGAATTCTGACAAATTTACTTCAGGTACAATATTTTATTTACTTTTGTAAACAGTTACAACTCAAGTTAATCAGATGAATATTTGATATACTGTACTTTAGTCATTAAGTCTGTGCAAGGTTTCTCTGATCGATAATGTACTGTATTGCATTTGCAAGTGCCAAGTGTAGATGTTTACTTTAACACTAGGAGGCGCTATAAGCAAATAATTGACTGTAGCATTACTTTCAGTTGAATTAATTCCAAAACAAAAATGTAATTGCTTTATGTTCACAGAAGGCTTTAAAGACCCAGGCCTCTACACCTCCTGGCTCCCATCAGAACAGGCTGTAAGAATATGGAAATCCCCAATTCCATTCAATAAGTATGAGAAGTGTGCAACATTAGTCAGTAACAGCCAAGCTCTGCTTCCACCCCTGGACAACATGGTAGGGAAAGCCTGGAACATGTTTGCCTCCAGGTAAGCGTGTCAACCATAATGTATTAAAACATTTTACTAGACAAATATCCTGCTCTACACACAAGGTCTTCCTTAAATTCAAAGCAACAGTTGTGTACTAAAGTTATTTTACAATATAGTACAAGAAAGTAATTTGAAAGAAAATTCTCTTAACTTGAACAACCAATTTAAAAATCAGTACATTATTTATGATGTTCATATTTATTTGTGACAGAGCATACATCCATCAGTACACCAAGTTTGGTATTTCAGAAGAGGATTTTCTGGACAGCTTCACAGGTCTAGAACAAGTCATCTCCAGCTATACACACCTTTGCTAGCAGTTAACATGTACCACCCAGATGTCACATTTACAATTTACTGTTTACACTACTGATAAAACATTTTGACATTTATTTTCACTTACAAATAATTGTAAATAAACATTGAATATCTATTACTTGTTCACCATATGATTACGTTATGGACATATTGTACAGAATAGTTGTATCACATGGTCACATTCTTGTAAACTGGTTTCCATTGTTCAGAGGCACATGCTTGACACTTGAGATCAGGACAAGACAAGTATGTTGAGATGCTGAAAGGCCCCGATACCTCGGCCAGCTTACAGGCCGTTGTTGCCACCAGATTGTAACAGCCAACACCAGTCTGATAAGCTAGCCGACGGTATGGGAAAGCTGCAACAAGACACCAACAAGGAAGGACCGAAGAGCAACAGATAATTGTATTTCCATCGAATAGCAAGCTAGATGGAATGTTTACAAATCACTAGGCTGACAATGTTTCACTTACCTTTTGAGATGAGTATCTACAGTACAACAAGTTCATGCACTGCCCGACATGTTAATGGCTATGGTATTTCATATCATAATGATCTCACTGAATGGAAACAATGACAAACTCAGACTTGGAAACCGGTGCAATGTTTTCAATGTTTTATATATGATCTTATCAAGGTTAAATCTAAATGTACAGAATACAAATGGGACTAGGTAGATGAGCGCACAATATCAATTTACAAATGACATCACCTTTTTTGGTTTAAGTTCAGTTATATCCAGACCAACCATTAGAATAGAAATACATGTGTGCATACTGTCAAAAAAAGATGTAGATATTTACAGTATGTGCAAACCCAAATACCACATTGTCCCGACTTGATATTGCTTTTTTTACCTTTTAAGTTGAAGGCAAATCCTAGAAAACAACAAAGCATGAGTCTTGCTGTATAACAGGACAAACGTTTAAAACTTAAAATAAAATACTATCAAAGTTAAACCCTAGAGACAAATACAAAACAAACCCTCCTTAAGCAAATATGTAGAACTCAAGTGAAGAAGACCAATTTCTACACTGATCAACACGTGCACCGTTAGACAAATTAAGTACAATTCAAGTCTATCATTTAAGAAGTGTGTTCAATGGAAGTCATACTCTCCATCTTGCATAAGGCATAACTGCATGGTCAGCACTGCCTGCAAACGGCAGCCACCAGCCTGCAGCTGCTTTACCTCTGAGGTCTAGGAAACAGTTAAGTCTTAATTTAAGGAACATTTTAAGATCAGCAGGACAACCAATCGCACTAAACACAAAAAGGGGATGAGATGACAGGGAAATTAAAAACCTGACAGAAAGCACATTATTTCCTTAAGCACGCACGGAAACAATAGTGCCTGGTTTTGAGTGTTCAGCCTCTTGAGTGGACAAGGGTGAGGTTTTTTTTTTTTCCCCCCCAGAGGCTGGGGCTGAATGGAGCGCATCTCCCCCCTCCCCCCCTCAGCAGCAGCAGCAACAACACAGTCAGTGGGTTCACATGATAGCTGTACCACCTGGTCACTTGGTCTTCTCCTCAGAGTGCCTCTGCTGTTGCAGACGCTTGGTGTAGCTCTGGGCCATGGAGTTGACGATGGAACACACAAAGTAGCAGACCATGACCAGCACCACCTTCTCAAACACCCACGCTAGCCAGTTTTCACCCTGGGAACCAAAGAAATGTAGCGCGTGCTGCCATGAACTACAGGACGGCCTGAAGAGCATCACCAATAGCTACAAAGCTACAGTAGGGCAACCTCTACACAGTCTGTGTGTCTCTAATGTCCAGCATACATACGTATTACATATCAATGAGGACAACTGTGTTGTGGACTGAATAAATAGGCCGTACGTTGCTGATCTATAGTGGCTAGCACTATGGCTTTTTTAAGACAATAGAACAAAGAACTATTAGATCCAATGTAGGCAGCAGACTCTATTGCTCTTACCGCAGGTGTGCCCTCCCCAGCATTGTGCAGTTTGTTCCTCTGGGCTTCCAGATACTGGCTGAAGGGCTTCTGGAGTGCTGGTCCAACCCTGGGCACAGACCTGCCACCACATTCCCACAAAAGACGCACAGGCCAAGGGAAAACAGACCATGTATTGTTAGTTTACTTACCCCTCAGCACGCCCTTCCACTGTGTTGTGAGGCCTGGTTCTCAGTCTATGTAACAGGCTGAACTATAACAGTCCTCTGTCCCAGAAAACAGTGTCTGAGGTCCAGTGTGTGCCATGTAGCATGGAGCTTTATCCTTGGCACTACATAGAAGGTCTCCAACTTTGGGCTTCTGCCTTCATTCTGCTTGGCGCTGTGAGCAGGAGCAGGCAGCAGAGAGGAATGAAGCCCAAGCTGTTCTGCTCTGCTTTTATACCCTGCAGGTCTCTATAGGAGCCTGTGTCAGCCCCTTCAACCAGGAAGTGACTCGGCATGACATCACCACCACCATTGCTGCTTCTGGTTGCAAAGCAATCCAATCAAGTTGGGCATCTGTCCTTATAAGGCAGTGGAGATTAGCTCACCAGGTGGCCAATCAAATACTAGTATCCATGAAGTGGTATTCGCTATGTATTGTGTCATGCCATATAAAGAAGGTATTGGCAGTAGTTCCACATACCTTACATTTGGGTTGTAAGGTAATTTAATGTTTCCTCTGTGTATTCATTTGATAATGAGTCACTACAATCACTATGGATTGTACAGCATACAGACTAGTTTGAACGTAAACATGTATTTTAGACCTGACCAGACTAAGCAGAAATGCACTTCTTACACAAGAATAATTGGGTAATTGCTGATCTCAAAACAAAGCAAGGCTAGTTTTGAATGACTCATCATTGCTATCTTTCTCTGTACTTGCACATAACTGAAGATCTACAATTATTTAAATAGACAAAACACAATCACCCTGATTCAGTATTTGCACATCATAGTGAGTCATGGTAATCAGAAAGTAGAAGACCCTTCCCCAAAGAATGTGTATAAAAATATTGGACAGATATATATATCCCATTTTGCAGTTTATTATGACAAAATTAGTTTACCAGTTATTTAATTCATGTCTGTTAATGTCTTAGAATAATTACATTTTTATTTGGAATCTCAAATTAAGAAAATGTATCCTTGATGTAAAAAGCTCAAACTAATTTAATTAAAAACTTGAGTTAATGATTTCAACGCATCTATACAGTTTAAGCCACACGTTGAAGTGGTAGTGTGTATGGTTAGTATTCCTTGGGTACATTACACCATGGTTTCCTGACCATGCCTCAGTCAAGATTGAACTGTATGAGTCAGAAGATGAACCAAACTCATTCCAAAAAGGGCCCCACAAGCCTGAGCACTGATGTGGCAGACATGGATGGCATGAGATAAAGTAGTACATGTGGCTCTACAACATGCATGTAGGCCACGCAGTCGACTCACATTACATCGAGTTGTCAGAATGTATTTCACATACAGAGCCATCCACACAGCAGATAACTGAGGATGCTGACTCCACATAGCACCTGCATTTATTCAGTCTCAGAGAAATGGAAAAGGCACTTACCCTATAAGCAAGACCATCTGCTCCACTATGTGCTTGCTGAAGGTAATTATAACAAACAGCTTCTGTTGGAACACAATCACAGAACAGTGGGATATGTCAGCTTTCAAATTCATGAGATTGATATGCACTCACACAAAGCAGAATTGAACTAACTTTCTTACCTCAATATAAAAAAAAGGCATTTTATGGAGGTACAATTAATGTATCTAGAGATCAGTAATCAGACAGCAAAAATGTGAAATATATATATAAGTAAGATAAAATGTGGAAGATACAAACTATTAGGCACTTCTCAAATTGATCTTAAAGATCCACATTCCCAAATAAAACACAACAAAAAAAATGTATCTTTGTCCGAGACCAAGACAAGACGGTTGATTCACAGTCTCAGACTGTTTGAGAATACTAAGGTAGTCTTGAGTATTACAACACTATAGGTGTCTGAAGAGCTGTGTTTTAAAACAGGATTTAAAAGAAGGAAAACTCAGTTATTAAGACATGCTGACGTTTGAGAAAAGAACAAAACATTTCAAACCAGATTAGAACCAGATTCATCCGTCATCTGACTTCCACCCCAAAAACACACTTCTGTAATGTCATAATCATCATCATCATGGCCGTCATGATGAATTGGGTCTGTGTGGCTAATGGCTAGCAGTGGGGCAGTGTGGGGGTCGAAACCACAACACCTTACACCTGCATAAAAATGGATCAGTTTTTGCACATGGTGACTCACGTTGCCTTTGGACAACTTCAGACAGGATGCAACGTGAGGTGTAACATGGGTATTCAAAAGAAACATCTCCCCACACGCAGCCCGTGGTCTGCTCCATTTCCTCTTCTCGTCTCTCCGTATCACCACCCCTTCTGCCCCATGGGGCTTTTGTTTGGGAACGGCCCGGTGAGATCAGTGGATGGACGCCACCACTGAGAGATGAAGGGGTCTAGTTTGTTAAGATGGGGAACGACTCACCCCCCAGACAAAACAGATTCTCACAGTCTAAGCTTCTATTAGTCACTGGCGTGGTAGACTCAACAATACACTTTAATTGACATGTTTTCATCTGGTGGATAAAAGAAAAACAAGAAGCAGCTATGGTTCCAGTTAAATACTTTACTTTCATCCAAAGCAAAGGCATCCCCAATGGACCACTGCACAACCAGAACCATTTTAAGATTGCCTACTCGATCAACAGCTAAGACATTTGTCTGCCATCCAATACATTGTGAGGGTTGTCTAATGGCGTGTCATATATCCTTTTAACCAAGCATATTTTCTTAAAAGTCACCTATTTCAGCACACAGGACCAGACCTTAAAGCTCTGCAACACCTACCCTGCATTGTAAACGATGCCAATTTAGTGGCAAACTATTCACTTTATGGAGGGAGAGTAACATTGTATATTTGTAATTAAGTTCATATCAGCCAGGTACCTGTATGTGCATCTTGATGATGGCCTTCCCAATCAGTGTAGCTCCAAAGAATGTCCAGAAGGGCACCAGAAAATGACCACAGGTTATCCCAGCCAGGTCAAACAGAGGGTTGGGGATCTGAGATATAAGCATTACATAATATATATATCTTAAAAATATATATAGAATAGTGTACATCTATTGGACACAGTACAAAGTAAGTTATTGCAGTTCCTTGTTTCCACACAAACTACTGTTAGGATGTGTGTAAGTGCACACGAAAACTATGTCAGTCTATACAAGTATTTGGCTATTGTTTGGGTTTCATTTGATTGTGGTGTGATTCTGCCATGTAAGTGAGTCCTATGTGTTTCTATGACCTCGGGTCCCAATAAAACTTCAAAACATTTGACTTTATACCAAACTTACTGAAGCACAAGCCAAGATCCCAAAGAATCCCACTTTCTGTACCATATTCTGGACTCCCAGCTTTGCTCTTGTCACAAAATCCTGCAAAGAGTATACCTTAGGTCAATATAAAATATACATTGACACATAAAAATGCTACTACAATATTGCCATTTACTTTACTTCTATTTTACACATTTGAGTGGTGGTTGTACTTCATTTGTTGCTTGTGCCCTGGCCAAAGGTCTCATTTGACATTTAGACACAGATACACCAGCTATGTGTAGAGGTCATTGAATACTTTCAAAAATTATACTTTCAAAAATGTGCTCACTTAAAACAGTCTTATTTACTTTTTACAGATATGTACAATAGCCAATGAACTTTCCCACCTAGTGTAGTCTTTATAATACTGATTCAAATAAAAGTTTAATTTGGTGTCATTGCAAAGTTTAGTTTGGCAAAGAGCTTATTTAAAGCTCATTTGATCCAGTCTTGTATGTGGGGGGTGGAATGTCTGCGGTTACAGGGTGGCAATCACAGACTATCCAGGGGGGGGTCAGAGAACAAGCGAACCAGGGTTTCTTCTGGCATTTGAATCCTAGTCCCTTAGATCTCTAAATGTCCGTTTTGAGTCATGACATCTATTTTTATTTGACACAAACCAATCCATTTTAGTCAAGGCAGCAATCTTTAGTGTTATAAAGTAAACCATCACCAAATTGGTTTCCAGCCACTACCAGACAGACTTACTAGCCTGCTGTTCTCTCTGCAGCTGAAACATTCAATTAGCTGAGAAAGACCAATGTGCTTTTGACACCTAGCACCTTACGACAACATACTGTATGACAATGGCACGAGGATGCATCTCCTTAGGTCTCCTGACCTGGGCACAACCTCGAGACATCTCCAGCTGAGACCCAGTGAAGTGAGAGTCAAAGTGATGATGGTACCTTTGATTTTCATGTTGCTGAGTAAGCATCTGATCACATCTGACAACACTGTCCTTCAAATTAGAGGCCGGTGAAATGGGAGAAGGACGGGAAGCAGCGCGAAGCCCGAGGATGATTAAAGGGAGAGCTGCGTTTTGGGTGACTCACCCCCTCCCCCCAAACAAGATAGTTTACTGGAAGTCTAAGGTGGGATGGGCTTTCACTAAAGACATGTGACACTATAAGACCAATGGCTGGATAAATGTGTTTTAATAGCTACTGTATTTTATGCTATGTGGCCAGGTTTGCTTTATAGGGGCGTGGGCAAATCAGAAGACCGAGTGGGCTACTCTCTAGCCACCTGGAGCGACATGAACACCCAAGTCAGTACAATTTCTTTTTCAATGCCATGTTGAGTAATTTACCTGGTCTGGCTCTGGGAATACTAATGGACAGCACTGAATGATTCCTATTCCAAACTTCCAAAGGAAGATTGGAATAGGAATCAAAAGCATCTTCATTGTACAAATCATGAAATACAAGCTGTACACTGAATATGAAAATCCACACAAGACATAAAATCCATGGCCAATCTGAGGTTAAGTGTGTTGTGTGTGTCATGCTGACCTGGGCACTTTCAGCCTGCTCCAGCATCTCCTCAAACTCCTCATAGTCTTCATCATCTGGTTCTGCTCCGGACTGCCGGGCCGCTCTGGCCATGAAGTACGGAGGCAGCTCCCCTATGGCCGTGCCTGCACCCTGTGGCCACATAGACACTACAGCATGAGCGCTGGCTGTCCATGCGGCCATCAGGTTAGACTGCTCTGGACTATATCTGACCGTACCATTTACAAGATATAACCTGATCTTGCATACACCTAATACAAAAATGTGGACTTATTTGTTTTAGTAACTGCACCCTAAAATGTTTTTTTTTTTTTGTTTGTTTTTGTGTGCTATAAACTAAAGAAAAAGACTGAACTTCGATGTTGCCATCCTGAGAAGTGTATTTTTTTGATCACATGCATCAGAACATTAAAAATGTGAACGTCTCAGCCCCTGCCCTCACTCAGCTCCTTGACTACCTTTACTTAGCTGCATGTTTCAAAGCTGTGCGGTGGGTGAAGTCACACTTGTGTGTACGACGACGACATACGTTAACACACAAGAGGCGTCTTAGTGAAAGCATTGCTCTCTGCCTTCTTCTGGAGCAGCGCTACTCACCCACATGCAGGCCTCCAAACGGACCTTTGACATGATGGACCAGAGAGATATGCTGTCCTCTAACCCGCCTCCCTGGGGACAGACTATCTGGTCTGGGTACGGGGGCTCTGGGAAGTCTGTGGAGCCACACTCGTATGCTGCCAGGGTCACTGATGCTATATGAGGACCCTTGAGGCGAGACAGAGAGACAGAGAGAGGACATCACATTCAACGTTACTTGACTTGTGCTTTGTTCAGCTCTGCTGCGTGTGATTGCATTATACATGCAATCGCGTGAGTAGACGCACAGAGCTGAATCATAATGTCTCCATGACAGGTTGGTATGTGGTGTCATATATCTGTGTACGGGTGGTTAGGCTTATCCACCTGGCCTAAGTAACCCAAAGCCCACCTGAAACTAACACAGTATGACTGTTATGCCTCCGCCCAGACTGACAGAAGACAGACAGCACACAATTAGTCAGTGTTGACTAGCACTGTTAATCTCTCCCCTCCCGGCCTCTAGAGGTTACACAATACAGGCTTCTTACATGCACAATATGCCTTAACATGGAGATTTGTGAGGGAGCTCTAACAAGACAGGACCCTACTATCTGAAAGATAATTTTAAATGCTAAGAAAAATAAATCATGGATGCTCGCCAGTCGACAAGAGACACTATATGTATCCAATGAACCAAAAGGTTTGCCCACCAGACATCAAAGATACATTTCAAAATGTACCCATCCAATTCAAAATAATTCACCCAATGAGTACATATTTAAGTGTATACATGTTATAATAGTAATAATACATACTATTATTATATTAATACATTTGGAATTTTTAATAAACATGATTTGGCAAGGCCAAGTTTGTGACCTGCCCAAATTACTGCGATGTTATACATGCATTGGTCAAATCAATAATTTATAAGCATTTGGCTGTGTAGTTAGCATCCCAAAGTGCATTCAACCACCACACTGCCTCCCATATACACCGACTCATTATGATTAATCCTAATAATATCATGCCTGTGACTGATTTGTCCCACCCAATGGCACCGTGACCTCACCATCTCTCTAGGGGGGCTGTTAATGCTCCAAGCTTGAGGTAAATCCATAATATAATTCTTTAGTGGGGGCTTGCGGTTTCTGACCCTTTAGAATGAATTAGGGAATTTTCTGACCATGTTTGGATAAGACAAATACACATTCTAATGACACAATCCTTTTTATGTCTAAGTCACTGCTTCTTGAATACACCGGCAGCTCTGGGAAAATGTGAGACAACTGCAGATTTTTTAAAAATAAATTTTATGTATATTGTAAATAAGTATATTTAAAAAAAATGTAAAAATAAAAGTACATATGTTAATAAAAAAAACAAGTATAAATAGTAAAGCCAGAGAAATTGCTGCAGTGGTCTCTTAATTTATTCCACAGCTGTACCTGCGGTGCAGTGGTTCACAAAGCACATGGACAATTTCAATTTCTTTTTTGTGAAAACTTAAATTCAAGAACAAATATATTTAAATATATTAAATACTGAATAAAAACATAAAACCAGGCCTATTTCTAAATCTAGATTATTTCACAACCTCACATAAATTACATGGTCACAATAGACAAATGTTTTCTACTTTAGTGTTATGCAACCAGTAACTACATTTTTGTTTAAGTGTGTTTTAGGCATGATATAAATGCAATTCCCTATAAATCCAGGGAGGGATTTCTAAAGATTGTGGAAAGATCTAAAGCATCAAAAGCCATTTAGGCATGCTTGTTATTTTAAAATACATATGGTTGTTCCATATGGGGGTGTGGAAATAAACTTTCACAAAGAGAAGGGAGATGTGGGGAAAGGGAATGAGGTCACACCTACTCAAGGGGTAAGATGACTCGGCATGAGACATGCACACACGTACACTATGGACCACAAGGCTGGCTTTACCAGCCGAGTGTTAAACATAATGGAAACCAATGAGAAGTGCTAGTCATTAAGCATTCACACAGTACTGTGCAGAAGTCAGAGATTTCTGTTTAATTGTTGCAATTTCCAGTGAAATGGCCATTCAGAACAGATTATTATTGTCAGTGTTAAAGCGCACATCATTTTATTTTGTCCATTTCCATTGCTTTAAGAATGAAGAGAGACAGAATACATTTTATATAAGATTTTATCTGTATGGTAAAGGATTTTGTGTAATTTTCTGTAAAATGCACGTTTTCTGCATTATTGTATGATACAAGGAATATCAGAATGTGACTTGAAAGACAGGAAAATTGTGGTCTCAAGACATTCTCACAGTACTTTAAAAGAAATAGGTGGTAATATTAATAAGAAAAAGTACTGCACTACAATGTTTCCACCACTTTCATTAAAGTAGAACATAAGAACAAGCTAATGAACAGAAGGCAGACTCAGTCTGCTTTGTCATTGCCCTTTTGCTAAATAGTGTCTACCACAACTAAATGCCACAAAGCTATGAATGTGACTAAGACACATATAATGTCAGTACAACTGTTCATCAGGACCAAATGTGACTCGACTGGTTATTTTAAAGTAGGTGACAAATGGAAGGACTATGACATAATCTAATTATCTTGCATCAGTACAAGCACTTAAAAAGACAACAGAAAGAGTATGGTGCCACCCACTGGCCACTATTGGAACATATGCACACTTAGATTGTCCAAACAAATAATATATTTTGCTATACAGGGCTAATTAAAATGTATTTCTAAAAATAAATGTAGAAATGTATAACTAAAATGTTAAGATACTTTTTTTATGTCTGTAGTTGGGAAATGTGTTGTGATTTTTAGGACTAACCAAAGTAATGTTTTATGATATTATCTCTCATATTCTGAAGTTACTCATATCATATGCAGAATAAAATTGTTGTGAATAAAAATGTATATGAATGAGTGCTTAATTCACAGCAAACATCAGCGAGATAACTTAAATTTGAGGTAAGAAAGCCAGAGTATACGGTTTAACCATAGTTCAGTTCCTCATTAATTATTTAAATATATCTTGTTTTCAAACATGCCATATCTGTGTTTTAGTAATGTATTTTTGTGGAATGCACATATTTAAGTACATCTTTTAAAAAATAAAAAAAGTTTGTGACAAATATATGTACAGTTTTTGGCAGATGCTTTTAATCAAAGTGACTTACAAAGATAGTTGTATTAGCTCTGTAGATACAGTAAAACTATTGTTATTTCAATTTTATGAACCTAAATATACAGCACATATGGGATGTGCCAACGTCAACATATAATATCAGCCCTCTTAGATATATTGCTCAGGCTCTTGTCTGTATATGAAGTGATTTCTCACCAGATACAGGAGGAAGGTGTGGAGACCAGTTCCAAGACCTACGGAGGAAAGGATTCCAAGTCCTACCCAGTAGGCACACCATACAAACTTCTTCTCTAGGTACTGGACATACTGTGAGGGGAAAAAAGACAGGGGGGACACTTTTGAATTTTCATTTAAATAACTATGATGCTACAATCAAATAATACGTAAAGCTAGTTACAATCAGCGAACACCTGAAAACACACACGTCACATTATCTACAGAGATGACTTCTCTTCGGAGAATGCCATTCTGAGTAAATCAACAGTGACTTATCTTTAACCTTTAGTTCTCCTAAATGGGAAGCAGCAGTGGTGTTGATTATTAACATCGCTATGACAAACAAATCAATAACGGGACAGAGAATAGGCCTTACTCTCTGGTGTGTTCCGTCAGTGGAGTAGGCAACAGATAAAACAGAACACAGAACCAAGAACAGGAACACTGTGCCTCGTCGCTGCCACAACCTGGAAGTCAGGGGACATAATAAAGGTCAATTAAGATCTGATGTAAAAAGTAAAACACTGACAAACAACAATATTTACGCTGCTATGTACACACTATACTATGTTATAGGGGCACCAGTGGCACAGTGGGTCAAACAGGCAGCAGGTGAAGAACCTTTTGCCTCGTGGCTAAGTGTCCTCCTTGCTGACACCACCATATGCATATGAATGTATGTGGGAATGGGTGAATCTGAGGCAATGTACAATGCTCTCAGTGGCAGAACATTTGGAAAAGTGCTATATATTGTAAATTCTGTTTACCTGAATAAATTATAATAGGAACATAATTTACCACACAGGATATCATAATGCATGGCTAACTACAACTAGATAAATATCTGTCAGAACAGACCATTACCCAAACAGCTTCATATTCTGTTTTCATTGGGGGTAATATTTAACGGGTGACATGTAACAAAGGTCACAACTTAAAATTCATGAACTCCAGGTCAAAGATCTACTTGAAAAGACATATTTTCTTACTGTGTTGTCCACTCCTTTAGCTTGATGAGTGTTTCTAAGAGGAAGTACTGTAATGTGGTGACCGGCCTCCTCCATAACACAAGAGACAGACGTTCCTCCTTGTCCTTCTGTCTCTTCTCTCTTACCAATGAGTCTGGATCACATAAACAATTAGCATTATAAAGAATTGATGCGACACTTGAATAGCAATAAGGACAAGAGCAGAATGCATTTTGTATGTAGCAATTCAGAATTCATTAAAACATTTATACTATATACAATAACATATGCAGTAGCGGTACACATTTAGTTTTTGTTAATAAGAAGAGCTAACATCAAGCACAATATAACGTTGCTCTGTCAACGCCTACAATTTTTTGATGCTAATGTTGCTTTGTTGTTAAGAAATCTCAAAATCCAAGTTGGCAGTTCAAACTCACCTGTATAATTCCCATTCGGTTTGTTTTTAGCCACAGAGCGTTTTTTGGGTTGTTCACAGCTTGCTCCATTGGCTGCCATGTCGATAACCGTTCCCTAAGATGACAAGTATCTAAATATGTAATTTTGTCACAATAATTATCTAAACGAATGTTTAACTGCTGTTTCACTTTCTGCACGACAAATATGATATATACTGTGTTGTGTCACTTCACAGTTCACTGGTGCAATCCTTATCGGCTTGTAGTAAAGATAAATGTTAGACAGACAGTATGACCCATCTTAAAAGGTGACTACGGTACTGTAACAAACACATTGCCGTACTGTTATTACACCGACAAAAAGAAATGTAGACAAAAAAATAAAATTACTTGATGACAACAACACAAACACTGTTAATTGTAGTTTATTAAGATGCATTCCATTTATTACATTAAATGTTAATGACAAATACGAGTGCATTCTTCTTAACGTGCTAACGCTAACCGGTCAGACAAGCTAAGCACTTAGATTCCGTACAGTAAAAGATTTATTAAGTCGAATTGAAGACCTTAAACTTAATAACAAATTACCTTATATATTAATGACTATGTAAAATGTTTCCATTGTCAATGGATATAAATAATAGTGAAGCCATGTTATAAATGTTAAATAAAGCAGTTTGTTAAAATGAAATGCCAGGCTTACTTTTCCTGTCCTCTTCACCCGGAAATAAATGTAATGCTCATTTAAAAAATAAGAGCTCAGCAGCTGTTTGGCTTGTATGTTGTTTCTGAATACGCCAATAAACTACTGTTATTGTGAAATCGACATAACCGTAACCCATGATGCCTTCGTCCAATCATAGGTTGACAGATTTTCTAAAAATATGGATGTAATACAATGCTAATTTTGATAACCACCATATTTAATGAGTTATTAAACTGACATTAAACTGACAATATGGGTTGGTTGATACATTTATTAGTTGTCAAAGATGACAATATACATTTCACCATTATTCTGATTACATGTGTACTCAAAATACAGAAAATAATCTGATTCATAGCGTGATTATATTAAGCAGTTGCTCACGTGCACGCCTAGAAATGTAACCTGAAATAAACCATAAAACACACACACCGCAGACAGAAATTGAAATTGAAATAACCCATAGTTTAAAATAATGACTTCACACCTTGCATTTTAAATTAATTGCTAATTAAAATGTGTTGTATACATGTTCTGTTTCCCAATAAAACCAAACTGTCTTCTTTTCACATCAGTCAAATATTGACCATAATATCAGATCCTAACAATCAACCATCTTTTGAAAATCAAAGAAATGCTCTCAATGAACTAATACTGTAATCTGTACAAAACATGGATAGCAATATCACAAAACATAAGCAAAAGATGATGAAAAAGAAACATGAAGTTCCCTGGTTGACCGACTGCTGGAAGTGACCATTTATTTTTCACACTGATCAAAGGAAACATTACAGCTTATAAAAAAGCCCAGGCAAGTCTAATAAAAGTAATTATAGGCCCTCACCAAGTATTGGCTTGCGCTATTTCTAGACAGTCCTCTTGAGTCGTGATTCAGAAGTCCCCTTGATTTCTTATGACAAGTGACTGAACTCACTCATCATAATGAAGAGAAGAGAGGAATTTATCTACATCCAAATCATCGGGGAAGCAATCCAGGACTTTCTTCTGTTTCTAGAGAATTAAACAAATAATCAGATGAATGAACAATTTCAAAGAAATATGTAAACATTTCATAATATTAGTGGATCAGCAATATATTTAATGCTTGAATGCCAATTAAAGTCAGAAACATAGAAAAGCAGTTAGTTTGGCGTCAGAATCAGACTATTGTGTTTTGATTCAGATTTCTTCCAATGTTACAAAGTTTGGCTGTATGTAAAATAGTTATGCGTGTTCACCTTTTCCTTCTTTTTGCTGCTCGATGAGCGCTTCGATTCTTTCTTGGCTGGTGGGCTTGAAGGGGT
This sequence comes from Amblyopsis hoosieri, assembly GCA_027564755.1. Lineage (NCBI taxonomy): Eukaryota > Metazoa > Chordata > Actinopteri > Percopsiformes > Amblyopsidae > Amblyopsis > Amblyopsis hoosieri. The sequence continues at coordinate 19,698 of JAODUE010024256.1, forward strand.
TGTTGACTGCTTGCGCTTCTTGGATTGCTTTGAGGTTGTAGGAGACTTCTCCCCAACCCCCTCCTGGCGCAAGCTGTCCTTCAGCGGGGTGCCTGTCCTGGCGATGGCGGCGCGCGACAGGATCATGAGTGTGTGAGCAGCCATGTTGATGCTATTCTCACTTCCAGTCTCACTGGCTGGGCTGCAGGTGGGCAGCTCTGGGGTGGCAGGGGGAACCAGCCGCCTGGGCGTTCCCTCTCCATTGGGTCTTTGTCGAGCGGGGGTCCTGGGGGTCCTCGGGCAGTCGATGAAGTCTTCCTGGATACGACCGGGCCTCGGGGTCCGGGGGAGGGGGAGGTCTGATGAGGCTGCACCTGATTTCCTTGCTGGTGAAGAGGAAGGGTTTAGTCCCTGGATGTCCTGCAGCATCTCAGCAGCCTGTTTGGCAAGAGAGCTGGTCTTAGAAGCGGTCTTGCTAGGCTGAGGGGCCTGGGTGGACGGGATGGCGGGCGGAGGAATGAGCGCTCTCGCTTGTTGTTCTGCCCTGCTGCCCTCCACCTCGTTTTCCTTGTTAGCCGTCACGCTAGGGGTTTCCTGAGAGGAGCCTCTCTTCTCTTGACGCCCCTCGCGGGATTTCGCAGGAGCTTTCTCTGACGTTTCTCTCTGATCGCCATCCTCGCCCTCTTTTCTGCTTCCTGATTTCGATGTAGAGTCAGCAGACGGAGCTCTAGACTGATGAGTGTCCTTGGCGTTTGCACGATCGTCCTCCTTCTTACTGCGCCCCTTGTCCAGCGATTTGGACCTCCTTCCTAGTTCTGACTTGCTGGAGGACTGAGCCATGTCTACCGTAGTGGCATCTGCAAACTGAGATTTCTGGTTGAGGATTTTATGATCCTGCTTACGAGGAGTCTTTCTAGCAGATTCGTTCTGCTGCTGTTGTGGAGGCTGCGGGCTCGCTGTCTCTTTCACTAACCCAGCTTGTCTATCACCTGTGCTACTCACAGGCTCTGTCTTCCTTTTGGGCTTGTTCCCAGTCAGGATAGCAGGCTTTGTTCGAGACACACGCTGGAGTTTAGCCTTCTCGGGCAACTGAACACAACTTGACACAATGCTGTGTGTGGCTAGATCAGTGGTGGATGCAGTGGTTTGAGTGCTACGTAATGGCGGCATCTCTGCAGACGAGAAGCAGAGCATCCTTCTGTGACTGGGGCTAGAGCCTGCTGGGACTTTGATCAAACTGTGGCTTTCTGCAGACAGCTGAGTTAGTTGGCCTATCTTATTCGCCATAGTTGGATCAGCTGTTCCTGTTTTTCATAATGTTAAAAGGGAAAACAAAGCCAGCTCAATGAACCATTAAAGTGGGTTGAACATTGAAGATGCACTGTATGGTAGTGATAAAGCACAACATACCTGACACAGCTGACTTTTTTAGAGTCACTGTGGATTTTGGTTTGATGGTTTCAGGTTGCTGAATTGGAACTTTGCTTGGCATAGCAAAAAGCTTAATTGTATAAAGAGAATAAAACACAATGAAATGGTGGAAATTTGACCAAAATAGCTTTGAAATTGTTTTTTACATATTAAAACAACACCATGTTACCTGATTTGAAACCATCTGAAACTTTCCATCTGTATTTTGACCAATAACCGATACAGGCAGCATCATGGGCTGAACAGGTGACCGTAAGACGAGCGCTGATCCTGAAAAGGCAGAACTGAAATTAATCCATCTGATTTGACTGACATTGTAATGTCATTCCCATACCAGCAGAGAATTGAACAACTGATTCATTTTCATAACCAAACAAAAAAAAGTTAATAACTCCCACTTGGTTCTTGAGACCATATTTAAAGCGTGAATTCTAGTGTAAGATTATGTTTGTGTTCCCTCATACCTGTAGGGTAGCCCTGAGCACGGGGTGGCGTAGCCAGAGAATACTGGCTGCTTGGTAAATGCGATCCCTGGGAGAGTCCAGCAGATACCAACAACCGCCTGGCTTGAGGGTCTGCAGCTGATGGGTCCGTCACAAGGATGTAGCTGGCAGTGGCACCAGGAAGCCCTGGGCTAGCACTGTCCACAGGTAGCTGGATAACGTAACTGGGTTGAGCTTGCGATGTGCCCGCTATAGCCGTGGTGGTGGCTACGCTAGGTTTCCCACAAACAGCGTTAACCTCCAACGCTGTCGGCTGGAGGACCTCCGATGTCTGCAGGCAGCTAACTGCCCGGGCGGTCTCGTCCTGATGTGGTGTCCCCGGGACCTCAACAAGGGCCTTAGCGGGTGACCGGGCTGGGGAGGAGAGGAAGATGGTGGGTATTTTCTCAGCTGAGATGCTGGAAATTGCACGAGTCAAGGCCTTGTCGCACGAAGGCGGCTCTTCATCATCGCTGATGATGATCTGTAGGGAGACTATATTACTGCCATCAATTGCACCTTTGCTCGAAGTGCTGGGGTCAGCACTTGGAGGAATCTGTGTTGCTGGTGCAGAAACGGAAACAGATGTCTTTGGAGAAGACGCCATTTGTTGGGGACATTTCTGAACGTAGGAGCCCGTCTCCTTGGCAGGAGACAGGTTAGCAGTTTGCGGAGGAGCTTTAGTTGATTCGTCTGGCAAAGCTGCGGAAACACTAGTTACAGGAGCAGTAGGCGGTGGCCCTTTGTCAGCATCACGTTGTTCGGTTGTCTTCTCTTGGGAGTCTTTTCTTGAATTTAGTGTCGCTTGATTCTGAGGTACTTGGTTCACATTACATATGGAAGTAGCATCCGCCGCAGGAGGCCCAGACACATTGTCCACCGGGGGTGCTGTGGCCAGTGCACTGCAAGCGGAGGAGGTAGAGGCACGGCCCTCTGTGGCGTGTTCCAATGCGGGAAGGTGAGGGTGAAGGGCATTCAAAGGCTCGTCCACATCCATGGGTGCTGCAACGTCACTGGCAGTGGCCGCAGGATCTAGTTCAATTGTTTTTGGGTGCACTGTAGCAGGTGCAGGTCCTAGCTTTATCAGCCTGGCTGATGTGTTCTCGAGTCTCGACTTGCCAGTGGGGCAAAGGTTCACTTTCTTTGAAGAGCTGGGGGCAACGGACTTCCTGGTTTTTCTGGCCTTAGTCTCCTGTGTAGATCTCACCTTCCCTGGTGCAGGATCTAGACCACTAGCAGCCTCCCTCTGTGTGCCACCTGCACAACCACATCCAAGAGTCAATAAGCAATCCAAGTGTGAAAATGACATTACAATCAATTACATATGGCGCTTTTCCATTGCTGGAACCAGCTCAACTTTACTCGACTCGCCTCTACTCGCTTTAGGGAGCTTTTCCATTGCATAGTATCAGCTCTACTCGACTCTACTCGCCTCT
>JAODUE010024266.1:0-23020 GCA_027564755.1 Amblyopsis hoosieri
TGTAAAGCACGTTGAGTTGCACATTGTGTATGAAAGGTGCTATACAAATAAAGTTTATTATTATTATATTATTATTAGAAAAGCAGATGGTTTTGATTCACTATCTATTTTGATTGCTCTATATATGTATACAGTTTATAGCAATGAGGTTGGTGGAAGACAGCCTCAGCCAAGTTTGATGACATTTTTAAGGAACAAATGTGACAAATGTGTTCTAGATGTAAAATAGTTGACCCTTTGAATCAAAATCCCCCCACGAACATAAACAGAGTAAATTCCTGTTCTCTCTAGAAGCAATACACAATGTTGTTACAGTATCTATGCCTTTTTATAATCAAGATATATGCTCATTGTCACTGTAGTACAGTACTGAATGGCAATTGTTTATGAATGACCCATGTGCCAGTTTCCAGTGAAATGCTAGTGTAACCTTCACACATCAATTAGCACAATATGCTACGGCATGGGTTGGATTCAATCCTTTGTGCCATTGTGAATGCAGTGAGCTCTGTATTTGATTGAAAGATACTGAAATAGCATATGATAATGGAACTTGTATATTTGACTTCAAGCTATTAACCACGCAGAATAGCACACCACCCTCATTATTTGGGGAATCACCTCTGAAGTGGAATTCTATTATAAATGAATGCTGAATGATAGGAAGCTGTTAACGGCTCATCTTACTGTATGAAACCAAAGATAATATAAGGGAATTTGACCAATGCCTTTACAGGGTAGTTTATACTGTAGCATTAGTTATTTGCATGTGGGAACAGCAGAAAAACTTAAAAAATAAATAATAAGCATTTATCATGAAAGTGAGAGTGTAGCTTTATAACACTCTCAAAGGTACAAAAAATGCCATATTAAGGTACAAACACTTGTCACTGGGGTGGTACCCTAAAGGTACAAAATCTATGGGTACAAAGTTGTACCCTACTGTATAACATTGGTACTTTGTATGTACCTCAAGGTTCAAGTATGTACCTTCTACATGTATTATGTACCTTCTGAAATGGTACAACATTTGTTCCTTTAGGGTACCACCCCAGTGACAAGGCTATTTGTACCTTTCAGGTACAACATTGTTACTTTATTGGACCTTTTTAAAAGTGGGCAAATTTGTTTTATACAGTAGCTATAGGGCTGGACGATTAACCGAAAAGTAATCAACACAGACATTCACAACGTCTAACCGACGTATATTTCCCAGATAATTTTTTTCGATAAAAGAAAATCCTGTTCAATCAAGCAAATAGGAAATAGTCGGAAATAGGGGGATGCATGTTTTACAGATAGAGCTATGAGAAAAACGCTGCTGTCTTAATATCAATAGTAACCACGACAGACTCTAAACATCACTTACTGGCTCGTAACACTGCAGCTCTGCTGGTGTCACATAAGCATTTATCAGAGCAGAACAAACTCCTATATGTGTGACAGACAACTTAAAAACAGGTGCGCTTACTGTTAAGGTTATCTGTAAACTATGTAAAATGACTGCTTATGGCCATTCTAGCTAAAAATACTTGAAACTCTTTTGTGTTTTGTAATGTTAGAAAAATAACAAGTACCAACAGGCCTAGATACTGTAGTGGTTTGGAAACAGTTTGGTGCATCAGAGAGAGAGAGAGAGAGAGAGGAGAAAAAAAAAACAGTTAATCGTTTGAAATGTGCCTTAGAGTTAATGATGGCCATTAGCATGACTGAATGTTGTGTGCTTGAGAACGAGTTTGAGGAAGTGTTGTAGACACGCAGAGAGAGAGAGAGAGAGAGAGAGAGAGAGAGAGAGAGAGAGAGAGAGAGAGAGTGACAGACTGAGCTTGAAGTTCACAGATAAAGAGAGGGAGGGAATAAATTGAAACCTAGTCCCATAAACGTGGCTAATTGTCTAGAAAGGGTGCCAGTTATTGACAAGCTCTGGGCAGCAGATGAGAAACTCTTAGAGAACTGGCACACGTATATACACACACACACACACACACGCTCACACACACATACACACACACACACACACACACACACACAAATATGCCAAACCACACTCACACATGTACCCTTTTCCACTCACCAACGCGACACCCCGCCCCCCAAACATCCACAAATACAAGCACTCCCCTACTCTTAATGATGTGCTCTCTCTCTCTCGCTCTCTCTGTCTCTCTCTCTCTCTCTGTCAGAGGAGTGCCAGCGTTGTTTCATTAGCATGCCTCCATAATCACAGCTCAGTGCTTTATGGGGGTTATAAATGGCTGGGCCACATCGTTACACCGGCATATGGCCCGGGTCTTGCCAACACCTCCATTCTATTTGGTCACCGTACATCATCCACAGCAGTGTTTGTTATCCTGGACAGGAGAGGAGGAGAAGAAAGACAAACTATGACATGTCATCCACCAGGGCAGTGGTGGGTGTGAAATTATTTCAAGATGTTGATTTAACCTTTAGAGCTGCACTACGCCTATTGTATTAATGTCTATTGTTAGTCTTGCTTTAGACATGCACATATTTTTCATAATTTTCTATTTCGGTAGGTCTTTTTCTCTATTACTGTAATAGACGCGGCTCATCACATCTCTACCAAATGCGTGTGTGTGCAAATCAGGCCAGATTATATCAGGTGGAATGGTCCGTGTGTGAAAATGAGCGCTCGCAGCATAAATGCAATTAGGGGGGAAAAAGTGAAACAAATATATTAATAAAACATGTAACACATCCACAGAGTACTTGAGGCTAATGAAATGATACATACAATTGTCTGGGTAACCTTGTACATAATTAGTAGTAAATCTAGTATAGTAAACTTTTGATCATTTTAGTTCTGAACTCTGACCTTAGCATCTTCCATGTGATTTAGTGTGTGTGCGTGTGTGCGTGTGTGCGTCATGGCCTGTATGTGTGTGTAATGGCAAAAACAATTAAAGCAAGGCCAATTGTACTCAGTGGCCTTTTATCTCTTATCCTCTCATCTTCTAATCTGTCTTGTGTTAATGGAGACGACGTCTATTCGTCCCTCTCTTCATTGTCACCCCTCTGTCTCCCCATTCAGTCTCCATTCAGCATAATTGCTCCTTTATCTCTCCTCTGTTCAACCAACCAGTTGCTCCCCCGAAAGACGGCCGTGATATATGACTATTGAATGACGCATTGATTTACGACATCTCTTTAAAAACAACAGCAACGGGCCTCGCCGCCAGTGAGTTACTGTGTCAGTTTGGACAGCGGTACATACTGCACGATGTCCATGTCTTTTTATGTGCGTACATGTTTCTATACCAGGGGTGCTCATTCTTGGGCATGCACCTGAGTGTAATTGCTCAGGCATGCGTGGGAGCATGCGTTAAGATGTCTGTGGATACCGCAACCTGTTTTGAATCAAATCCTTTTTTTCTTCTTCAATCGGATCTTTTATGAGGCAGACTGGACCATTCCTAACGCATGAAGCCGTCAACATGTTCATTTAATGCCGATGTTACCACAACCATAAAATCAGATGGGACATGCAAATGTTTCCAAATGAGAGGTAGGAGGAGACTAAAAGAGGGGGAGGGGGTTGGAACAGCTTAGAGGTGAAGAGGAGATCAGAAGAATTATAAGTAGAGGAGGTGAAGAGGGAAGACAGGGAAAAGAGTCAATTGTGGCTATTCTGTGAAATACCCATAATTTAACACGTCCACATGCCATATGAACAATTTCATGGAAATTGGATCAGCGCTCTGGGAGGAATGGTAAAAAAAAAAGAAAAAGAAAAAAGAAAGAAATTGGTTTTGCATAAAACTGGTGGAAAAATTATGTTGGAAATGAAAACAAGTATGTTGAATGGATTTGTCTCATGGAGTCAAGATTGAGCAGCACGCAAATAGCCAAAAAGCACAACTTATTGGCTAAGACCTAGTTGCTGTTTATAGCAACCATCTGCCTGATCAATATCGCTATGGCTCAGTTTCTCAGACATGGATTAGTGGCATAGTACTAGACTAACTTTTTTCAGTGGAGATCTTTGAAATGTTCTTTTTGTCTTGGACTAGGCATAAAAATTCATATCTGGGATAATGCCTGTATATGTTTTGACAGACGGCTGCTGAATAGTCATCAAAATGGGTAGTTTTTCCAAATGATCCACACAGAATAACAACCCAAATATCCTAAACTAAGTCAGTCTACCAAACACACATACGGTTCATTTGGTGGTTAGTTGGATTAGAACAAACTGGACTCTGGCTCAATATTTTGAGATTTTAGTCCGAATAGTGCTTACCTTCTGATAAGCCTGTTCAGGGAAACATTGCATCTCCTGCGAAGGACGTGCACACACACACGCACACACAGCTGCAGAAACAGAAATAATCCTGCCTGACAGCAAATTATAATCAGTCTGAAGATCAGTGGTCCTACAGTGGCTTCATATTAATGAAGAGTCAATACTTCAACACCAGGGAGGAAGGCCTCCAGACCTATTCACCGCTAACAACAACCTGTTCTGCTCATTCAGAATCCCTCCCAACTGTCCTTCATCTACTTGACTCTCTTGCATTTACAATCTCTCCATCCAATATCCTCTCTCTCTCTCTCTCTCTCTCTCTCCCTCTCTCTCTCTCTCTCTCTCTCTCTCTCTCACACACACACACTTCCAAAATAGTTATATGCTCTCCATGGCCTTTTTGAATCAATACTTGTTAACATAGTTTTACCCTGGAGCAGATTCAGAGCATGCGTGCACACACATGCACACGTGTACACAGTTCCTCACTGCAGGAGCTGATTAGTTATATTAGCGTCAAGGCCATGCGCTAAATTCAGAGAGCCAACGACGTGATTGGTCAATACCCAGTTGCCCAGTGTGCTAAATGGCTAGCCCGTCAAGCTCTTCCAATTATGGAAGTGAGGGATTCCAAGATTGGTACAATGACAACGTATGAGTGTGTGTGTGTGTGTGTGTGTGGTGTGCGCGCGCGTGCGTGTGTGTGAGGGAGGATCGTATGAGGGTGTGCATGTCTGCAGTGCACCTGTATGCGTGTGCGTGCGTGTGTGTGTGTGCGTGTGTGCGCGCTCCCTGCTCTATTCAGCTCATTTCTGGCCTGCCAATAAATCCATAGTTTAACAGAGGCCCTGATATTTAATATCCTCGCCCTGGAAGAAAGCCCTTCACATTGTGCTGCTGTCAGAGTCACACAACGGCCTCCTTGACATCAGGCCAGCTCTTTTAATAAAAGCCTGACCTGCCAGATGAATAGAAAATAGCTGGCTATCGTATTTGAATAAAGCGGTATTGGCATGTAACAGTGTCAGCCAAGCGTGCAAGCTGATATATGAAACTACCACACATTGCCAAAAAAAAAAATGCATTGTCTAAAGAACCATTTAGAAGGATTTTTCTGGCTTTATGGAGACTTAAATTGTGAGATTGTCAGCTAGATGAAAGCATATACAATAATGTTAAGAAAAAAAAGTTACTATCAATAAAGTAATTACATTTTCTACCAACAATTATTTATAACGCAGATGGAGACCTAATATAATGATGCTACTCTATATAAAGTGTCTAAGGCAAGCAGGGATCAAGAGACCAACATGTTCATCTTAACTGGTCCTCTCTTTTTCTCTTATCTACCATCTTCTCAAATACTACCCTCATTTTCATTTCTCTATTCTTAGTTTCGCTTAAGATGCAACCTTACAATCTTCTCACATCTAGCAATCTACATACTACCTAACATTTACAGGCCAGCCACTGCTTCTTTTTGTCATTGTTCCAGCAATCAGAAATTGACATGCATGTCCAGGAGTAATAGTTTCCGCTGGGAATAGCATTATTGTTACCCCCTGTGCTACAGATGGGAGCTGAGCTGTAAAGGGCAGTTCTAAATAGTAATCAGTGCTCAAGAGATCTGTCGCTGAAAAAAGGCGGCAGCATTCTACAATAATACATAATGACATACGGCCACTTTTAAGATGCATATGAGACAAAAACACTGTTTTCTCATCTGCCTTTGTCAAGTTTCTTTTGTCCTTTTTTCTACGTATTTACCATTCCATTTTGTTATCCATTCTGCACATTTGACACTTGAAAAAGTGAAAGCCCATTGCTCACACTGCGTTGTTCCAAATCCATACATAATTTCCGTGATAGTTTTAGCTAAATGACTGTAATTACTTAAAGGCAGGGTTAGTCATTCTCAAGAACGCTTGCTTTGATTTAAAATCAAAACAATATCACTCTGCGGTGCCACTACACTCATCGAAACGCACTGTGAAGCAAAGCGTAGTACTACGGCTTAATTGATGTGACCGGTGTTTGCCACTTTGTTTATGTTGCTATTTACGGAGCCAGGGCGAAGTATCAGATTCTTTTTTAAACACGCACAGAGAACAGTGAGCTAGCGAAATGCGAAAAAGTGTATTAGGTTACATTTATCTTGCAAAAGCTGACTATACCTACAGTATGTAAAGTTTAAATGCACAGTGACACACTGGGCCCTATCTTACAACCGGCGCAATGCAGCGCAAAGCAGGAACGCAAGTGTCTTTGCTAGTTCCAGACGACGCAGTTGTCATTTTCCCGTCCAGCGCCCACATTGTTTCAATAGCAAATGCACTTTTGCCCATTTGAGCGCCTGTGTTGGTCTAAACATGAGTTGTGGTCTAGCTCATTGCTGGCGCATTGCTATCTTGAGGTAGCGGAGTGATTGTGCGATTGCCTAGCAAAAACCTGGTCTAAAGTCAGCCAATCAAAAAGTCAGTACATTTCAATGGCAGGTGGACACTATATGCTACACATACTGGGACGTGCAGGAGCGCACAAATATCCTAAGGATTATGAAATAATACATATAGTACAATGTGATAGCATTATTGTGTAACCTACATCAACATAGTTTAGGGATCTTGGTATTGCGTAAATGGTCTGCTCCAGCGCTTTCACAAACCCACCAGTATAAAAGGAATCTGCCAACGATTCAAGCATGCCAGGAACTTTAAAGGGAATGGAAGATGACACTCAGGTTGTTTTATCGTTTGTTACGCCCAAAACACAACCATGAATAATGAAGAGAGGAAGTTCAACCCTTTTGAACCATTTACCATTTGAACCGTTGATCTGCTGCTAAAATAGCAAACATGGATTTGAACGCTATCTATGCAATTTGAACGCTATCTATGCAATTTGGGTCCTGCACTTTAGACAGTGCGCTTAGATCGTTAAAATAGTGCCCACGATGTTGAATGACTGAACAATACTAACACAATTTCAGCACAACATACAACTACCCTGTACACAGTTTACATACATTTTACAATTGACATTTTATTATCATATCTGATGTTTCAGCCTTACTGCTATGTGTCCTGATTGATAAACATAAGTGGTTAAGGTTTTCTATTGTAATGTGCTCATTCATCGTGTCAACTTATCTTACAATTATACGAGTAGACATAACACATTGACATCCATATACAGAGTATCTCAGTGTGACACAGAGTGTCATGTGTAGTATGCATGTGCATAATAAACGCACGACCACATCCACACACCCATTTGTGCAGTGACTGCATACGTCACTGCAGGTGTGTGTGGTTGCGCGTGTGCGCGTGCGTCGACAAGATAAGCTCACCACTGTGGCAGCTGTCAGTGCGCGGGAGCAGAGATAAACAGCATTGGGTTGCAGCAGCAACAAAACAGGCTGGTAATGTCACTGAGTGACATGAACCCAGTCAAAGGTTAAAACGTGCAGGCACAAGGAAAATGGAGATCTGTGCTGCTTTATTTGCAGCACTGTGGGAGCTGTCATGGAATACCAGGGAACACTGAGCCCTATTCCACTTCCTTTCTTCTGAAGCAGCCTTATATATAGCACAAATATCAGCAGCGCTACATTTGATAGTACTGTAAGTGGTGTGCAAAAGAATAGACCAGCCACGCAAATAGAATATCCTAAGAATAGCTTTTTAGCACACACGCAAACACGCACACACACACACGCACACCACAACAAATGTGCATGCTATTGAAATGGTATCTTTCCTCTTGTGGCCCCTTTCAATAAAGCAGAGCGATATGAAATCCAATAAATATTGTACAATAGAAGGACATCCACAGTAGCTACCCTAGAAAACAGAAACAAGGAAATAAATTGACAACAGAACTGGCTGTCTAATCAGTCAGTTTGCATGTGTGAGAAAAGACAAAAGGAACTTTAAATAATTGCCTAGAAGATGAGCCAACATTGCAATGGATTTCCAAGGCTCTTTCAACTTAGGTTGGGTTTATGCCAAACATGTAATATCTGCAGAACGGATATTACAGTATGTGTGTAGTGTCAGCTGGCTGTTTGCACTGGATGCCCACCCCAAGATCCTGTTTAAGCCATGCTGTCTGCCGTCCTCGACATGGCCAAAGGTTTAATTACATTTCAATGTTAAATAAATAAGTAATTTTACTTACAACACACACAATAGCCTCAAGAGTTAGTCGGCTTCAATTGGATACAATTAACATTTGTTGAATACTTTTATTCAACGTGACTTATGAGTACAGTAATATAGCAGTATGCATTGTTCTTAAGGTGCTAGGACCCATGCCCTTCCAGGTGAGAGTGAAACATCACTAGCATGAGTATAACGTACACTAATGAAGATGCATATGCTTATAAGTGGCATTTTCTAGGAAGGTATTATTGGTGCAAAACATCTGGGGCCTCATTTATAAAACTATACGTAGAATTCACTTGAAAATGTTGCATACGAACGAAACAAATTATATAAAAAATACAAATGTATAACTGAAATACTTATATTCTCATATATTCTTATATACTGTATACTTGTATCTCTTGTTCTATGCCCCACCCCATTCCCAGCAACAAGAGATTTATTATAATACAGTGTTTTATTTGCTCAGTAACGTTTGGCGATCTGAAATGAAAACAGCTTATTGTTTTACACATTGTCAGCTGTCTATTGTACATGCATATCATAATTGGTTGCCTTAGTAAATATATATCATGCCTGCTATGCCGTTTCTAATGATAGGTAGGCTATATTTAGAATTCATATTTTAGGTCTTGCGACGTCCATGTTGTTGGCTTTATAAGAGATTTCGATCTATTTATCAAAGCATTTCTCGAGATTCATCTTTCGCAGTTTCCCATTTCTTCAATTTTTGTGCATACGCATGGGTCACATGCGTGGAGGACTGCACATTCTCATGTCAAGTTCGTTTTTTAAATAATTCCCAAACCTTGCGTAGAAACTGGTGTACGCAATCTTATGTGCGTACGCAACATTAATAAATGAGGGCCCTGAGCATCTGTGACAGTGAATTTGAAGTTGTAGTGAGTTTGTCGATGAACGAGTGCCGCCATCTTGGAATTTCAGGGACAGTCAAACACCTGAAGATTTGTCAAATACGTCCGTTTTTACAGATTTTGGATAGGTTAAACGGTCTATTCGTTACATTAATTTAAAGAAAGAAATGTCATTGTATCCTTCCCGCGACAGCCATTTAATACAACAACAAAGATCGGTTTTCCGATCAGCCATTACAAAGGAAAATCCGACTACCACCGATCTCGTATTTTGAGTGTAAATCGGCCGCTTCCGATCTGCTTCCGATCTATCGGTGCATCCCTAGTAGTCACACATATATTTCAGTACATGTCACAGAGATAAATGCTTTAGTTGTTGCAAACTCCTAAAAGAACACCACAACAGTTGCACCTTTTTAAATTATCCATTGCAGGTGGACAAATCTACAAGTCACAAATTTAGGAACTAATCATTTGTGATCGCAAAAACAGCATTTGAGACTTGTAGCGGCAGATTCAAGCAGTTGTAGTTGTTGATATTTGTTAGTGCCAGAAAAGTATAAAAAACATTTTTTAATATGGATATGTGAATGTATTTTGCAACATAGCTATCACAGTAACTTTAGTATAAATATGAGTGTGTATGTTTCTGTGTGATGTGTAATGAACAATATGACAAAGTGTAACTTCTGTGTTGTGTTGGTGGGAGAGAAAAAAAAACATGCAAATTTAAAAAAAGTATATGGATGTGTAAATGCATCATCTGTAAAAATGTGAGCATATGATTTTCTGAATTGTACATTAAGATGTGTGCGTCTGCATTGGAGAATGCATTGTTGTGTTAAAGGAGTTTACAACTCTCAAGGCAATTATCTCTTTGTCTTAAAATGTACTGATACAGTACGTGTGACTATTTTCTACAACTACACATTCACTGTCACAGGTGCTCAGATGTTGTGCACCAATAATATCTTCAGAATTCTCATGAAAGCAGTGATCAGTAAAACATGCAGCATACAGTATTTATACGCCCGCATCTGCCAACAGACAATGACAGGAAACAGATTCAACTTAACTAGAATCTACGTCACGAGTGTAACCCCGGTGTTTAGGCGTTGCAGAAGTCAAGAAAACGAATGTAAAGACAGTAGAGAAAGCTGTAGTGTCACAAGGTTTTTACAAGTAACATACGTAATTTCTCAAAACTATACACACACACAAGCGTTAAAATCATGTCCTTTGAAGAGAATGTGCAGTGTGTGTGTGTGTGTGACTGTTGTGTGTGAATGTGGTGTCCATGGTGATTTTGCGCCCATCCTGAGGTAGTATGTTGAGCCATCATTCACACACTGCTGAAGCGTCATAACCTAGCACAGAACGGAATCTATCAACAGACACACATCACCCATACACACGCATAAGATGGATCATGATATTGTCTGGGATATTAATCATCATATGTCAATGTCATGCTACAATACTACGCCTTGTCTGCCGCAACACACAACAGGCACAGCAAACGTGGGTCAGGTCTTTAGGCTCGGACAAGCCTGCACGATGGCAAGCATCCACCCTTGTTTTTAATTACCAACACACCAATCACGCCATACGTTACAGTACAGTATAGTGTATGTGGCTGCATGGGGGCCCTCTACTGGCTAAAGGCAGTATAATCGTTTTTAATGTTGTTCTACTGGGGCATCACAGTGTTACGGTATTGTGTTGAGCTGACCACAAAGAAAGAAAACAGAGATATAATAAACTCAGTTTATTGGACTCACATGCGGTCAACAACAGAAGGTCCACACAAACAATGCAAAAAAAAAAAAACACTAGCTACACAGAACAAGTAAAAGTACCTGTGCTGATAAGTGCCTTCATTTTGCCCAACCCTAAAGCTGTTTGAAGAAAGTCAGCCACAAAAAAAATAACAATAACAATAATAATAATAATAATAATAACAAATATATATAAACCGTATAAACTGTATAATGTGAGCACAATTATTATAAATGTCTATAAATCTCTTGTTAAAATCCTGAAATGTGAGGTACATCAACATTATGATATATATGCTGTGTCAAACTAAGAGCTGACTAGATGTTTCAGGGTGTAATAAATCTTTCAGTGATGGATATATTGTGTCAGAGGTGATTTGTAATTAAGTAGAATGGAATTGTGGTCCTTATCCTTCATAGTAACTGGAGCAATGTATGAGTCAGAGCTGACTTGATTCATTATTCATGCTTACATAAAATTAATGATGAAATTAGTTTGTAACCTTTGTTTTTTATAATCTATTGTTTTTTCACACCATGGCATTGTGTTGCCAAGTAAACTAGTGATCTTTTATGTTGTAGGCTTCAGTACAGTACAGTAATATAATTTAATAAAATCTCTACATTTAAAACTAACATATACATGTCATATCTCACTACTCTCTACTGTAATAACGGATTAATGTAAATTATATATATAGTATAGTCACAGTTAACAGGTTAACAACTCTCTTTGATTTATAGATTTATTTCTGGATTTTATATGACATGATTCAATGATTCAGTGATGATTCAATTTTAATTTGAGTTTATAACCTGATGTACCATCAAATTTGGTAACCTGGGGTAAATGTTTGTGGTTACCACGTTTGATTTGAACTTTAACAGTTGTCATTTTTTGTATAAACATTCCAAAATAATTCGATTTAAACTGTAACCCTTTGTCCAGCATCAGTGTGTGTTCGTCGAGAACTTCCTCCTTTTTTTGCTTGTGTTCTCAAACGTTTGCGGCGAACTCAAAGCACATGGAAACTGCTATAATACTTTATTCTACTGTACAGTATACTGTACATCGTTTGCCATTGAAACAAACAATTGCCTGGTCTCTGCTAGTAAATCCTCAAACTGGTGACAGTGGAGATCACTCTTGACTTTCTCCTCTGTGGACCGTAATGAGTCACACCTGCAGTGTCAGGATATTGTTTTTACAAATCTACATCCAGACCATCTCCATCTGTAGCCCAACATCACTGATCTACCGAGGACACAGACTGCTTAGAAAAGCAGACCACCTTTTGACTCACTACCTAATTGGACAGGGGCCGAGGAGACTTGTGTTATATTCAGATGGTCTGACGTGTTTATGTGTGAGTGAAAGAGATAGACACACAGTTCAATGGAAGTAAAGTAAACTCCCAAATCAGGTGATCACTTTTTTTATTTCAACCGCGCACACACACACGGTACACTATTGTCTTACACTGTATTTATATTCTTCATAAGCATCTATCTCCTCCACTGAAACATTCTCAGTTACCACATGCCTCAGGGTTATGCCATATTCTCTTCATGAAATATTACATTTTACAGTCGGTGCCAGTTGAATATGTAATGCTAACTAGTGTGAAGAAGATGACTCATACAGTGAGTACTGCATAACCGGATGCATAGGATTAACCATGTATATCCTGATATAGCTAAAGCTCATGTTGATTTTCCATAGAGAGCTTCCAAACTGAAACAATGCAGAGCAAAACCATGGATGGTATCACAAGGCTAATCTTAATACCCACAAGGTCACATACAGGTGAGATTGAGATGAGGATCTTCCTAGTGATAAAACTAATTCATCCCTCTAGCAAAAGGCTACAATCCTCCAGACTGAGACCCTTTCATTGGATTGGCTCTTACTTTCTATAAACCCTGATAAGATTGTGAAGTGCAGTTTTTTTTTTAATATATGTGTGTATGTCTACAGTATGTGTGGATGTGTGTATATATATTGGTCCCCACTGTAGGACTAAACTGAGATGGTATCATTTCAATAGCAGGTGAGATGGCTATTCAAAAGCATGGAGTGTGGTCCGTTTCTATTCTGCTGCAGTCTCCATTTAAAAGGCTATACTGTATGACCTTTTATGCCTAACAGAGATGTCTATGCAGTGTGAAAACATGGAAAAAAGGTCAAAAGAAGTTGATTTCTCAAACACAGATGATAGCACACTTGAACTCAATATGGTTTAAGTGGAATTGCGACTTTATAAAAAGCAAACCACGAGTCACGACCAACTCCAATTGGGAACAGTTTGATTTATAACTTGGGATTATATTGCAGTTCGACGGAAGACCAGGGGTCATCTTTGACTTCCTCCCACATAAAGACAGAGGACTGGTACTCCCATACACTCCCTTGGATTTATTACGAGGAATTTACATTTTATTTCATGACTTTTACGACCAGTGCGGTAAGGAGCCCCTCCTCTCATCTGGTGTTGCTCAGTGAACCTTGTGGTTTACTGCAGTCACTTAGACCAAGGCCTTCTACTTTACCAGCACATTTCACATGCTAGTTAAACGTCTGGGAAATTACAGAGGACGGCACTTGGATGTGTTCATGTGTGTGAGTTGTGGGAGAGTGTAAGGAAGTCCCCTGTGTGTGTGGTGTGGTGTGGTGTCATTCAGAACAGAATGAGTTGCGTTGAAATTGACTAAAATCCTTGTGTAGCTTTATAATAGCTTCCTTGACCTCAGTGACTCCAGTTAATTAAGGAGTTCAAGGGAAAGTTCAGACTATTGGAGAATTCAACATTCTGGGATAATCTGAAATAGGACACTTGTCTGGCAACATAAGGCCAGGGTTGCATTTCAAATTAAATCAGATGGAAGTAATTTTAAGACCCTTATTGTCACACATATAAAGCACACAAATGTCATAGATGTTGAAGGAGCCTCTATGAAAATTATTTATTCGTGAAAAAATAAAACAATTTGACCACAGTAAGGGCTCCTGGTCTATGCAGTGAAGTAATAGAGTGACAGTATAACAGTATTTGATTCTGTGTATGTACAATATATACTCAGACTCACACACACCATTTCACAAGGGCATGGGGCTCAAATACTACATATTCTTATCAAATATCATCCTGGTAAATATTGTAAAAATTGTGGTCACAATTATGATTATGAGACTACTGATACTGATGGAAGTGAAGGAGTTCAAGTACCTCGGGGTCTTGTTTGCGAGTGGGGGGACATTGGAACGGGAGATTGATCACGGGTACAAGCGGCCAAAATGGGTTTTCTCAGAAGGGTGGCTGGCATCTCTCTTAGAGATAGGGTGAGAAGATCAGCTATCCAAGAGGAACTCAGAGTAGAGCTGCTGCTCATTTGTGTCTAAAGGAACCATTTGAGGTGGTACGGGCATCTAGTATGGATGACCCCTGGGCGCCTCCCTTGGGAGGTGTTCCAGGCACGTCCGGCTGGGAGGAGGCCTCGGGAAAGACCCAGGACCAGGTGGAGAGATTATATCTCTCAACTGGACTGGGAACGTCTCGGGATCCCCCAGTCAGAGCTTGCTAATGTGGAATCGGGAAAGGGAGGTTTGGGGTCCCCTGCTGGAGCTGCTGCCCCCGCGACCCGACTCCGAATAAGCAGGAAAAGATGGATGAATGGATGGATGGAAGGACTACTGATACAATCTGATATCATCTACAGGTATTATTTACTGTGATAGAAATAATAACAAATTAATTATTCATGAAGCAAGTCCTTTTATTAGAAATATGAATCTATAAGAAGGAGCCTAAATAATTAATATTTACATTGTACAGATTGCACTTATTTCAACATCACATTTTTTTACAAATTTGATTAAATACAGAGAAAGAGAAATACAGTGTCAATGGCATACAAAATGACGAAGAGTGAAAATAAATAGTGGCACTATTAGCTGGATCTTTATGCAATGTGGCTACACTGTAGCTTGCTGAACTGGCTGTAACTTTCTGGGGAACCATCTGCTCAAAGAAAGCTGGCTGTCTAACAGTTTATATTTTAGATGATTATGCATGTAGGTGTATAGACTTAATGTTGAGCTGGATACTTGTATAAGTTACTTTCCAACACATTCCCTAATAATACATTTGAAGCTTTTTGAGCATTTTGTATGCTGAGCACAGTTCAAAATGCTGCTATCAGCAAAATGCAATGATTCGTTTAGCAAGCAAGCTTGCGAGCGACTGCCTTGTCTGCCGAGTGGGAAGCAAGACAATGCACAGCAACACATTGGCTTCATCAAAGTATATCATGTCAGAAACTGACAACTAAAAAAGGGCATTCTACGCCTTTTGTTTAATGCAGTTTCTGCAATATAATTTTATTGAGAGGGGCACTTTGATTAATTTAATTTAGGGGAAAGGGCAGGGGCTTCAACCCATAGAGTCCCCCTATACCTTACCCTGGATCTAACCTACAATGTACTGTATGCTGATAAAGAATCCACATGACTTATTTGCCGAGTCAGTATAACATTGACAGGGAATAAAGACGTAGCCATGCAGGAGAGATTCATTGGTTTGCTATATTGATTATAGCAAACCAATGGATCTCCGCAATAATGACCACATTTATCATTTCTGGCTGTCTGCTGCTCAAACGAGGTTTTCTGAGGGCAGACATTTACTGGGCTTATTATCTCTGGGTTTCTTCTAGTTTCCTGCCCTCCCAACGACCTGAGAATTAGCTCTCGACTTTTAAATTAGCGGCCACAATGTGAATGAGACAATCAAACCTGCAGGCTCTTCTTAATGATCCAATCCAACAGCCCATGCACGTCATATCTGCTGCAGTCTGTCACTCCATCTCGCTATGGCTTACAGGTGGTCTAATTTCAGACTAATGGCTAGCGTTCAAGAGAAAACCCTCTAGCTGTCAATAGCTGACGGTTGGTTAGATGGTTAGTAATTCTTAATAAAGGACAAAGTAAAGTCATATGTTAGCATTTTTAAGTTTTTGTAAGTAAGTAATTGGGCCTATATTTTAACGTCATGTTGAGACCATTTTAATGGGGACAGAAACGCAACCCGCAGCAGGGACTGAAACAAACTATTTCATAATGATGTGTTTATGAACAGTTCAAGTGCAAATGAAAAGGCTAAAAGATGTCAGTCAGACATCTGTGTTAGACAATAAATAAAGTTTCTAGCAAATAAATATTATGGCTGAGGTAGCAATCAGAAGAAAATACATTTTTGTCCGCTAACATTGAATTTCTGCTCAAACATTGAAGCAATGTTTGATGTTTAGCCAACATAAATTTAGCGGGCAGAAAACCTCTTACTCCAGATGAATTTCTTTATATATTTGTGTCTTGTTGTTGCACAATGAATAAGAGTGTGATTCTGTGAATCCATGCCTAGCCTGAAAGCTTTCAAACATTCAAACGATAGAAATAAGTAATAATAAATCCATTGGAAAATATTCTGCTGTCTTTCTTTGCTATATAAAGCTATACTTGGCATATTGCTTGTTTGTAGGAGTTGTAAGGGTAATTCCAATATCAATTCAGCTAAGTGAGTAGAACCACATACTGTAAACCACAATTTTAGCGTACTAATTCTCTAGTTGTTATACAGTAGAACTACACAGAAACACAAATGCAGGTGTTCATGTATAATTAATGTATCAACAGTATCAAGACATCATGTTGTGAAAACGTTTTTGTCCAGTGGCAAATTCAATAGGTATTTATTTTACAGCTTCTCACATTTGGCAGAATGTATTGAGTATCCACACATGTACAATCAACATTGTACCCACTCACTATTGAGAGAAAACAAGTTATGCAATCTGTAAAGAATATAAATTGACATATTTTCCCCAAATACATTATCTCTGCAGATCAATTAAAACACTTTTGTAGGAAAACAGAGCAAATTGAGGGTGGCATGTGAAAATGACAACACGTTCTCATTCCCAACTCATCAAAAATTGCAGCTTGGTCAATGGCCTTTCTCGTCAATTTTCGAAGCATTAGAAAGCCTTTAGCGTTTTAGGATGAAGACTTCGGTCATTGACTGTTACGGCAAGACTACAGAGTGGCCACCGGTTTATTTTTTTGCTATATGGGCATGCAATTTCACCGCAAGTATTAGCTCCTGGTTGTAGATAAATAATCAATATACCATCAAGACATGTTAAAATGTAATTACTTGAAATCATAGGCTACACAGCCTATACCGAAATTTGACTGAAACGGTTTAATTTGATGATTTCAGGTAAATACATTTTACATGTCTCGATGGTATATGTATTATTTATTTTGGAAGTGACTTGTGGAAATCACAACTAATCCCAGGGTTTAAAGACCATAGACAACACAACACTGTTGGAGGGCATGTGTGTTTTTTGTGTGTAGTCAGCAGCCACTGTGTGTGAAACCTCTTGTGTACGATGTGTGCGTTTGTTTTTTCAGTTACTGTGTTTGTGTTTCCACGTGTATGTGCACGTGTATGTGTATGTGTGTTTGTGTCCAGATAAATACACTATTATATCAAATACATTTTTATAACTAACTAAAGGCAATGGACCTTTCGCCAAAAGCGAGTTAGCCACGCCCATGGGTGGGTGTGTCGGACAGCTGACCCACATGGCTCTGAGCGGGCTGACCATAACATCAGAGATGACTTTGATAACATCCATACATTCAACATTGTGTCAATAACAATAATGGGTTTTTCCGCATTGCTTCCGGAAATGTAAAGATCTGAAGGCTATGGTACATCCAGACTGTTCCATAAAAAACATCCTTTCAACATTTTCACAACAAATATAAGTTTAAAATTAACAGATTTAATGGAGAGACAGTGATTCAAGTTGAAGTGATTATCCGACAGTTTGGCATATAGCAACATTTCGGCCATCTGATTAATCAGATTGCATGTCAATCATTCTGGCGAAAGGTCCATTGCTGGGGCCGACAAAGGTTTATAAGAAACATCTATCTTAATATGTATGGTTTATAAATAGTTTTATATACAACGCTTTCATTTTATAAAATAAAAAACATTCCAAGGAAGAATTCAAGATAACAAATAACCATAACATTCAAAATATATAATTAATTGCAGTTTATTTATACCAGTTAGTACAATGTATTATAATATTAGCAGCAGTGTATACTATGAAACACTTTGTTAATAGAGATTGCTGTAGGCAGACTTCGGTATTGAATTCTCAGAAAGATGATGTATGAGTTGACCAGCTGGGATACCAAACCCAAGCAAATTTCTGTTCCTTACACTAACTACATATCAAACTTATCGTATGGGGACACCGTAATTAGCACAAAATAGGCCTTTCCATCCAAACTAAATTGAGGTGAAAACATTTCCTCTCAGGGCTTTTAAGAACACGGTGACCCTGAAAACTGGCAGAATACTTTGCTCTAGGTGAACTTTGGTATTTAATTAACACAGATAGAGTGTGCTCAAAGACCTTTAAAACAAAATACATTTTTATCATGCAGCGTTAGGGTACGCCATGGGAGACAGACCCTTTGCCCTAGCAGTGGTGTGTGTAGTTATGTGTAGTTAATTTACCCGCAGGTCTTCCACGTTTGCAGTGAGCCATCACACTAGAACACTGGTCCTGTTGGGACTATTGTCTAAAGAAAGCATATGACGTGGGGAGCCCAAACGTGCTGTTAACGCTATAGCTCCCTTCACAGATTTGATTGTCTCCTTTTTCCTCTAAAGTTATCCAGAGGAGGAGCAACTAACCCTGTCCAGTTGACTTGACGGGTAACACTGTTACACTGTTGATACAATGCTGCCTCATGCAGGAACACAATTCTAGGCCAACACATTCCTAGTACTGACATCATTGTAAATGCCATACTTACAGTAGGGAGTTGTGATAATTGTTTACACTATATTGTTACTGTACAGACCCCATACTATCTCACTCTAAAAGCACTATAGGCTCCTGGCAAACACCATATAAACAGGGAATTTACCAGATTAATTTGTCAGCACCCACCATTCTAAGGCTACGTTCACACTGCAATTCTTAATGCTCAATTCCGATTTAGTGCTCAAATCCGATTTTTTAGTTTTGCTGTTCACCTGTTCACCTGTTAAATGTGGCACGTATCAAATTCTAGTGTGAACTGATCACGGTTCCGAAGTGACCCGCATGCGCAAACGAACAAGACGTCACATGCAGCGCAGCGTGCTGTGTCAAATGTAGGAAAGTAAACATTGACTGAGAGACTGAAAGTCAGCCTTACGATCATTTTACAAGTTGACGTGAGGTGGAAGTCAGCCAATTTATACAGAAGAAAGCCAAATAGTCGACTGTTGTAGGCTACTAATGCCTGTTAAACACTCACATGGAATATTTGCTCTGCCAGACATTAAGCAAATTGCCCGCAGACTGCCAGTGGATTTAATCTGCCGGTATCGGTAGCGCATATCTGCGTTGATTGTGGGCATTGATACATTCAGCAAGTCAGACGTAGGGCTAATGATCAATGTGTGGGGCAAGGAAGTGGGGTTATAAACCATGCAAAAGGGTTTCTTTTAATTCAATTTTGTATTTATGCTTTTACAATTTAGGCTACTTTAGTTTACACTGCACTGTCTGCTCCGGGAGGCAGCATACTGTGATGCGTGTGCAGTATCCAAACTCATTATTTAACATGGGGGAGGACGATTATCCTCTCCGTGTAGAAGGCCTTATTGTGTGCAATGGTTAACACCTCGCTCTGTCCATCCAGACTACTTCATTAAGTATGTTCACTTGCGAGTAGGACTACAACTTCTCCCGCTCAAAGGTAACAAATGTCGACCAACAATGGCCATGAGTGATCCTGATTACGTTAGCGAGGGCGAGTCGCATAGTGAATGTCTATCTAGAGTGACGTCAAAGTCACATCAATTCCGATTTGACTGTTCAGACTGAGATCGCATTTAAAATAATCAGATATGTATCCGATTTAGTACCACATATGAAAGTGGCCCAGATCTGATGATAAAATATCAGATTCCATGTAATTTGTGCTGTTCACACTGCTCTGAAAAGATCGGATTTGGATTTGGGCCAGATTGGTGTGCAGTGTGAACGTAGCCTTATTCGTGTGTGTTTTTGATGGTGCAATAATTGAATTATAGTGTTGTTGAAGATGAAAAGGATGTGTCAGTATGTACATGTGTGTATTAGTGGAAGTCTGGTCTCTGAACCTTTTAGAAACAAGTGCCCCCGGAACCCCCCCCCCCACCCCATTTCTTAAAATACATGTGTTATTGCCTTTATTACATGTCTGGATCGCCAAGTCTCTCGACTATCAATGTAATCTAACAATCATTGCCCAAATGAAAGCCTTTTTCATCAGCTAGCTGATTAAACACCATATCGTAAATTGTGAGTGCAAATATCATAGCGTGCACATTGTCACGCAAGTATATAGTGATCTTATTCATGTCATTCAATATACACATCTTATACACCGTCTGAAATCGGAGAGACCTGTGTGATTCTAACCATTTCCTCTGTTTGCAAAACCAGTACCCCTGCCTGGACAGGCTTATATAGTTCGCCATACTAATTTGTTTTTTTTAATTAGAAATACTACTCTTTGTCTTACCTTTGATGAGTTTGTTGAGAATTTTGCTTTTGATCAATTCAAACTCTCTTGAAAACATTAATCTAATAATAATAATAATAATAATAATACATTTTATTTATAACACACTTTACATTAGAAGAAATCCCAAAGTGCTAATCTAGTAACAAACGCATGATGAAAAGTTATATCACGTCGGCCATTTCCTGTGTGTTAGGATCTGGTCGCCGATATGTATGGGGTATGTAGTTCTATGACTATGAAATGTCAGTTGCATCTAACAGAGGAACGTGAAAGAATACACAACATCTACAACTACATTTACCCTCTTCTTTGGAGTTATATCTATTCAGAAAGGGGTCACATGTCATATTTGACCAATCAGAGATCGAGAAAACCAGGCATCCATTTCAGAGTTTGGAGGGCTTCTTCTGGTGCGTGTCAGAGGGATCAAATGGAAATTCTCAATGAGATACAATAAACACGTTTAACTATGAATGTAGATTAGTACACATATTATTGATAAAATATAGAAGCAACTATATGTACATTTCTGGAGATATATATGTGTTTATAAATAGCACCCACATTGCAATTTTAGGACTACTATTATAAAACCCATAAATATTTTGATATGTTCACTCGCAATGGCCTAATCCTTGACACATATATCAGATGTTGTATTGTAGTTCTATAGTGTAAAGGGGTTTTATATGCATAATTCCAATAAAGTATTAATCTATATCAATAACACTATATCGGGTGAAAATGAAAAGATATTTAAAGATTATGCTGTTTTTTAGCTCGACCACTAATCATTTGGAGCAGGTGGCCATTTAATACATATCTTTAATACAATCATAAAAAGGTCTAATAGTACAGGATACATTACCCATGGTTTCAGCAGAGAGAACATAAAGAGTTTGGCATACATATGCATATTGCCTCATAGTGCTTACAGTACATGCACATACTTGCATTTATCTTTGCATTTTGGATTAAATGGCAAATATTTGTCAACTGAGAAGGTGTTTTCATTTAAAGTCATTGTGCTATCTATGCTTAGAGGTTCTCTCTCTTCCTCTCTCTCTCATCATAAAACTTGTGGTCCAGAACTTTCTCAGAGGTCACTCGAATCTGCAGATGAGTAAGTTACCTAATCAGCCTTGTCAGGTGGGAAAGGGGACCTTTGTTTAATGCCGCAAACCCACAATGAACACACTCACACAAAAGGCAGACACACAAACACATGCAAAGACATGCAACCCACGGCACACGTGATGAAGGATGGAGGCAGCTGTTACGCATGAATGGTTGACTTTACACATGATGTATAGAGATGGATGGATCCTTCACCATGTAGCATTATGCTAATAAAGTGTGAAGTTGCATAGGCAAAATCCGGTATTACTGCATGCTTGTATTTGATTCTCAAGGAGGAATACTTTTTTTTTTAAATATATATATATATACGTATATATATATATATATATATATATCAAGGAAATATAGTATAAAGCGCACAGCCAAATAATTTCCTATTCTAGCATGCTCAAGTTAGAGCAAGAGTGTCCTAAAACAATCTGGTGTATTGTAATAGTTTTGCTGAGAAATGTTGAGCCGAGTGTGGGGTTGATTTATTTTTACTTTTAAATCACTAGTTGTTATTTTTGACAAAAGAAAAAAGAATGGTGTTGAGTTGAGTTGAGCTTGAGCACTGGCTAACAAACTGGGTTGGAACAGGATCAGAGACTGTGTGGGTGGTCAAACGGCAATGGCTGTCACATTGAAGTAACACTCAACATAACCCCACAGATTGTCATATCCAGCAGTCCTTTCTCTGCTAAATATAAACCCACTGAGAGCCTGCTCACATTCTACATGACTTTATTGGAAATGGCTCCCCAGCTCTATTTAAAACCATATCTGCTAGAAGGACGTCTTTCTGTGAAATTATTTCAGTGGGGTCCTATTCAGCAAACTACATGACGTGCAATTACCTCCCTTTAGACACACAAACCCTGTCATTTCTTATCACCATTAAAGGACATTTCTTCTTCTACAGCATCATTATTCAACATTTTATTTATAAAATCATATAATACAGCATGCTGGCTGACCAGAAGATATGCATAAAAGCATAAATGACACCTGTCTCCACGAATGAATCACCCAACCATTTTATCTAAAGATCAAATGTTATTTTTAATACATTTTACATAACAACATAAAAAATGGCTGTCCACTCTGGACAATGGCATTTAGAAAAAAAACAGCTGAATCTAATTAGACACAAAAAAAAAAAAAAAAAT
>JAODUE010024275.1:0-20134 GCA_027564755.1 Amblyopsis hoosieri
TACAATGCACTGTATGGAGAGAGAGGGAATTAGATAAATAATTTCAAGGCGGCATTGTTTTAGTATGAGTCATACTGTATATTTAGTCTTTTTTGTTTGCTAAGCGGACAATGTTCCCAATGACTTTGGTAATATTTAACTGAATGTTGGGGTGACAAGCACAGAACTCTACATAAAGCCCTCAGCATTGTGTGCTAACATCTGCTGTGGATCCAGACAGAAGCCGCAGTAAGGTGAGTAGGATCTGCAGTTTAATGTGGTCTCATGAATCTCAGTATTTCTGTGATCTGTGAGAACATGTCAAAGTTTAATAACCAGAGGTTGAAAGAAATAGGCTTGTTAATCCTGCTACCATTTATTATAATCTTGTCATTTTCAAGAGTAATATATTTAATTATGTTTTATTACTTAATTACTTTATTATTACTTTAGTAATACTTAAGTATTATCATACTAGGCTGGTAATAACAATGCAGGAAGTACCTTACTGATAGATAATTCTATATGTTAACAGATAAGATGATCTTTTTATTGATACATTGAAAAATATGTAAAATAGGCCTAACTTGAGATGATTAAAGTTGCTCTAAAAACATCTTGCCAATGTCAAACTAATGCTTTTTTCTCTTGTAGCATGCACCCCCAAAATCATTACTTACTAAAAACCTTAAGGTCTAGTTTTTTTTTGTAGCTCAACATGTGTTATGGATGATATTGTACAGTTGGCAAGGCACTAAAGTGATTGAGTATCTAATCAATTCTGAAATAATATTGCTTGTGTTAAGGTCAGTTCAGCATTGAACAATGGATTGACAATGTCTTGACAACCATGGGCACCTTCATCCTTTGTGTTTTACTCTTGGTCTGTCATGCTCAAGGTGAGCGTATGTACACAGTACACACACACACACACACACACACACAAGCTTATTTGAATACATACTTTTCATAGAAGCCAATGCTGTATCTATCTAATGATAATACTGTTACAGCATGCTTGATATTAAACCCATACTGTCTAATTAGGGTGCCTAATTATCTATCTGCATAATTAATTTCCTTCAAAATGGCCACCTTTCTAGTTTGCAAACCAGAGTCACTGGTTCACATTCCCAATAGAAGGGCCACAGATTTTCTTGCCATTCTTTAATTGCAATTAATAAAATAGTTGTATGGGCTGGCCTAGATATTTCTCAGACCTAATTTCCTTTACAGATTAATAATGTATGATTCGCATTATAGCTAATGCAGTAGGCTCAACATACATTCCATCCCACCTCCATTCTCTCCTCTGAATTGAGGAATTGTGTATGTGTGTGTGTAAACATTATAGTGCGTGTTGTTCCAGATACTGCCTAGTGGTTTATTGATGTGTCTTCGCTGACTTTCAGCTCTCTTAGTCTTAATCAGATATACTCACACTTGTTGGTTTATCACATTTAAGAGGCCACTTAAGCTGTTAAAATGTTTACCTAGTAGAACGCTGTCATGGGCTACTGCTCCTACCTACAGACATATTTACACTGTCTGGTTCTAAATCCTATTTGTGTTCATTCCTTGTCATAGACCAAATCCACAATCTCCATCTGGACAAATCTGAATCTGATTTATGGAGAAAGCAGGTGTTCCCCTGATCTTCCTCTAGAATGTGTAAAATGTTGTTGGATGGAGGTCATATGGCCATGGTCATATGTACAGTACTGAACATATGCGGTGCATGTTGCATGCAAACCAAACCAAAAAAGAAACAAACCAAACAACAAATGGAATGTGTGGTTCCAGGAGGGTCACAGAGACCACTGTTCTGCAACTAGGCATGGGACGATATGAAAAAATGATATCACAATGATCCTGGCCAAATTATTGCGATAGACGATATTATCACGATTTCTTATAATGTTTTTATTAAACTCTTAAAATGGCACTAAAACCTACTGGAATCACTTAATCTTACATTTATTTAAGAAACAATATGTTTTATTATCATGACACATACAGTATGAACTGTATATTTTTTGTGAGATTCTTTTTGTTTTGAAACCAGTATTTCAACCAATTTGATTTATCTTTTTTATGTGGAGGACACAATGGGCCACCGAGCCTTCAGCCATGATGGTGACTGACTGGAAAGATGCAGGCTAATAAATACATTACTAAATCAATACAATTGGATTGAGCTAGACAGCTTTTTTCAAGTCACTTGTGAAAATATTCACCTATGTAAGGATATACATGATTATCACGATAATGGATTTTCACTACGATACGATTATCGTCAGTATTTTTATCGCAATAAATGATAAAATCGTATATTGTCCCATCCCTAGCTGCAACACACCTATATATCTGAATTGCCCAGGTGCACTTCATTAGCCTAATTAGGACCTGAACCTATGACCTTCCGGCTCCCCTCCCTCCCACATCTGACTCTTTCTAATTCTTCGTCTCTGTCTGGGCCTGAAGCGACGGTTGCTGAGATGCTGTTGGAGCCCAGAAACCTGACGGTCCTGAGAGGGGAGGAGGCCCGTTTTACCTGCAGCACATCCGCCCAGTGGACAGTGATGGTGTGGCTGCTGCATGGCTCCTCGGTGCTGACCGTCTCCCGCGACTACGGCGTCTTGCCCTCCAGCAACCCCAACGTGACGGCGGAGGACGGCTCCACACTGCAGCGGTCCAGCTGGACGCTCGTCCTCAGGAGCGCAGAGAGACGGCATCAGGGAGGGGTGACATGTGACCTCCAGAACATCCAGAGGGAAACGGCAAGCCTGTTTGTGCAAGGTCTTTTTATACGTAGTGTGTGTTGTGAATGCCTACTGTAAGAGTCATAGAGATAATGGGAAGGGTGTCTCTATGCATCTTTGTAGAAATGTGTGTGTGTGTGTGTGGGTGCGTCACAGGACAATTTCTCACTTGCTATCCAATCCCTGAGGTGTCTCCCTAATGGCTGATGCAGTGTGGCAGGTACACAATAGAGAAATGCTACATTTCTACGGCCAAGGATTTCCAAAAGCTTTGGTGAGGCGAGCCTCTTTCCAACACACTGTCTTCCCTGAAAGCAGGTGAATGCAAAGGAAACGGCAGTGTGAAAGTGCAGAGGCAAACAGAATTTCACCTCGGGTGGCAAGAAAGCGGCGCGTAAAATGTGAGGCAAATGAAGGGAATAAACAAAACGTATAAAAAGTATAAAAACGCAGCAGTCTAAATTCCGACTCTCTGTCACGGCACTGCTTTGAGACACTATATAAACAACGAAGAAACAAAAGCCATCTGCTGTAGCCTTGGAGGTGTACATTTAATTGGCTGTCTTTGTTTTAATTTGTTTAATGGCGAGTTTATGCATGCGGCGGTTCCACAACTCTCTCTGAGTTCTCCTGTAAAGGGGACTGATCTACTGCACAGGGGATGGATCTAGGTGTGTATATATCAAAGGTAGGGATTCATTTAGGCCTGTCCATGTGGAGCACCATTGCCCAGACATGTTTGATGTGCACCAAGACACTGTTAATGCCAGTGTGGGGGAAGGGAATCGATTGGCTCCAAGATATAAATACTGGTAGATGCTGGAGGTAATCAGCCAGTCAGCACAGGAGACAGGAGAATTTACTGGCTTCTTCCTCTACTCTACTCTCCTCTCCTATCACTTCTCTTCCTCATCTCTCCTTTCCTGACTTTTTATGGTTGTTAGAGGTTTGTTATTGTTGCTTACGTTTTGCATATGGTGTGCCATAGGGGAGATAGTAAATGGAGGCTGGAGACTTTTGAATCAGGATAAGAATTTCTATGCAATTCTAGGGAGCTGTTATCTCCACACATTGCAGGGTATGCCCTGGCAGTACGGTAATTCCCATGGAAGGAAAGAAAATACTACTCTGTAACATGAGTATTTCTTTCAAATACAAATACTCAAATACTAAAACACAAGTTGCCTTCTGTTTATTCATGTTAGTCATTAAGCTAGAGCAGGTTTAGATGCCTAGACTCTCTCAAGGTCACTCGATACAATGAGGTGAACCTGACACATTGTGGTTACAGACAGACCCCATCTGCAATTACAGTACCCAGGTAGTGTACAGTATACCTGTCCAAAAGTGTCGGCATCAACAAGATATGACTTGTCATTCAGTGACAAAAAACTTTTTAATTGTAGTAAAGGTGAAAGTTGTGAACCCAAATATAAAAATTTTATAAATAATGCAGTTTTAAATTGCTAATTTAAACTTTTTTTCAGATGGATTTAGAGGTTTTTGCATCTGAACTCTTCGTTTAGTATTTCACTTTACAAGTAAGGCCGTTGTCACAAGTAAAAGACCGATAGGAGATTAATGAGACAGTTAATGATTGGGGGAGCGACCATGAAAATATAAACACTGCTGACACAACATAGTTGTTACCTGGGACCGGCAGGCTTCACACTTAGTGACAACTCCTTAAATACTTAATGATTTCTCCTCAAACACAGCACCGCTGTCTCCCTCTACTCTGGCCTGGATATAGACCGCTTATTGGCCTCCACCCATTCCCTTTCTGAGAGCAAAGCTAAACAACCTGGATGGAGAAAACTATACCTGAACAATAACCAAGAGGGCTGCCTCCAGTATGTTAGTGAGAGGGTTTCCATTGCTTCAGGAGCCACAAATTCCCACTGACATATGCACCCATTAACGGTATAGTGTACGGTGGCCCCAGCCAGGATCGCCGGGGTTTGACGCAGCCCTCGGAATGAATCCTGCGTCTTGGCATGCGCGGCCAACAGTCAGCAACTCTGCTTGTGATTTGTGTACTGCGGCCTGCAATGTAATGTTGGAGAAGGGCCACAAATTTGACTTGTCCCACATGAATATGATGAAAAGACGGGCCGTCCCTGCTCCCACACACAAACTCTCTCTCTCCTCTCTTTCTGCTGTCTCTCTCTCCCTCCCTTTTCCCATCATTTTGTTTTTACTTGCAAATATGCACACATGCATATACTGTGCATGCACACATGCATAACATAAACTCTGTGTCAGGCCGACGTGGTTCTGTGCTCGTCTGGCAGAGGGAGCGGGGTTGAAGAGGGACGTGCCTTTGAGACGGGGAGGCACACTGCTCATCAGAACACATACACAGGCGTGCACAAACAAACACACGCTCCCTCAACAATGCTCTAGAGTAGACATATGCATACAATAGCGCCCAGTGAAGCAGAAGGTGGCCAGTGCTTCTTCCAGATGAAGTGCTGCCCTCAAAGCAGCAATATCCTCTCTGAGGGCCCATGCTGAGGAAAAATGGCAGGACTCGTAGTGGTTGTTGTGTGTTCTTCACTATGCACAGCCTGTCACAGGCTGTGCAGCTAAACCTGTGCTGCCCTACCGTGATTAATGAACCTTAAGAAACCTTATTTCAGGGTTCACTTAGACTGCAATACCAGGGATGAGTGCTGGTGTGCCTGACTGTTCACATGTATCAATCAGCGGTGATTGGTCCAAGTCTGCCGTCAGTAATAATGAGGCTGTTGGTACCTGCCCAACCTTTTGCTGCCTTTAGCTGGCACTGGGAGTGCTTTTCTTCCAGAGCTACGGCTTTCAAAGTTGCATTCATCAAAGCCTTACTGGTGCATATGATGGCAAATCGGGCATCAAATGAAAGCCTACTGGGGAATAGAGACAGCCAATAATGCGCGCAGAACATCTGAGGCTTTGAACTTAAATCAACACAGACATGTCATTCGTTTAGACAAAGCGCTAAAGCTTCTGTAATTATCTCTCTGTCTATAGCCATTGTCTGTTGCCTCCACTGCCTTTCATCCTACCAGACAATAGACTTCACATATGAGATATAGCCCAGTGCTGTATGTGGCTTATTTTGCTGTTTGAGTGGGAGATGGAGGGAAATAGATGGAGCATTCATCCACCCATTGTGACTTTGTGACAACAGATCAATCAGGAATTAATGGAATCTGTCCAAAAAGACACAAAAGTTCAACAACTTCTTAATGTCTGCATTCAAGAACGTACACACACTCCTGCACTAATAACTATGAATACATTTGAATTCTAGTGAAGGGAAGTGTTGAAGTCTCTGGAGGCAACAGGACGGTGTTGAGCGGCCAGCGGGTTCTGTTTGAATGCCAAGCGGCAGGATGGCTTCCAAAACCAAGACTGGCATGGCTAGTTAATGGCAGAGAGGTAAAACAGCAGAAAAGCACTGTGTGTGTTTATGCTGTTACAGGTCATGCGCACTAGAATCCACATAATACAGTACATTTAAAATAATTATAACATGTCAGCCCATAACCACCATCTGCTTTGAGGACTACCGCAATGTTTTAATTCTGGTGTACAGGTGGGCCAGGGCGACAACACCACCAGTGAAGTGTCTCCAGAGGGTCTCTTTACGACCACCAGTAACTTGAGCGTGGTCGCAGCAGAGAGCTCTCGTGTGGAGTGTCTGGCCTCTGTGCCCGCTCTCTCCAAACCCACAGTCAGTGGCGTTCGTCTGACGGTGGGTAAGTACACATTAACGTTAAGGGTTATTTGTAGACACCCTCGTCCGGTCAACTTTATTAATGATGACCAGATCATCCTATCATCTTAAATAAAATATACCTTGCCAAAAGTAAACAGACATGTTTTCCCTTATTACCTATATGTAGTCTGACTGCCAACACAAGTGAATATATTTAGAAATTGTATTTGCTAAGATTTATTGCAGTGTGAGCTAAATAGATGTTTTGACTCAAATGTCCATTGAGTCACCCACAGTGATACACATACTGCTTAATGCCTCAATGCGAGTGAATCGCCAAACATTAAGAAGTACATTGATGTGACTGTACCTGTGTAGTTGCAGAGGTGGTGGTCCCAGATGACTGCACACCTCTGTTTGCATCAACGATCGCACTTTCTGCCACTCTGTTGCTGCTGTTACTCTGCATTGCCCTCTGCTACAGTCGAATGAGAAGAGAAAGTAAGCCGCCTTCTTTTGATACCGCGTGTGAGTGTGTAAACTATCACCGTCCACTATATGGGAAGAGTGATTAAAACATAATAAAGACACTAGATGGTCACAGGCAGTGCATTGCCCCATGCTGGCACTGCGCAAGGACACAGTACATTTGGTGCTGGTGGCTGAACACTTGCTGTCAGCAGAAAGCTCTGAGTTCTGAGAAGCTTATTTAAACAGCAGACCGTGGTAAAGCTTAGTGAAGCAGGCATATTTGACTAAACTAAGTTGAATACAATTACAAAAGTGTGGGGGAGCATCTGCGAAGATGAAACCCTCTCTACATCCTTAACCATCAATGAACTTCCCCTGGAGCAAGGCATGTAAGACCCCAAATATGTTACAGTACGTGGCAATGCAAAGTGGCTTTTGTCTGACGCAGTGGCCAGCTCTCAAGTGTCAATGAATATAATGGAATGACAGTGAATAACTCAATACAGGACAAAAGGAAAGGACATTTTGGAGTGCCACCTTTGAGGGGATCGATGTTTCAGTACAACTAAGAGGGGAAGGCAGGTCTGTTTGCGTGTGATAACAAAACATTGCAGCACGCCACACAGTTAAACTGACTGTAATCCCCATAACAAATTCATGGCAATTGCAAATCATGGCCATGGTTTGGAGTTTAGGGATTCTTAGACGCAACATCTCTCCGAAGTGTAAATATATACAACCTTAACCAATGCATGTGCCCTTCAGTTTGTCAGTCTTTGAGAAGTTTACAGTTACAGCCAATAAACTATAGGTCAAATTAACACCATCAAATTAACCAAGCCAATGTAATATATCCCTCTTCCTTGGATTATACCATCAACAGGGAGCATAAACCGTTTGAAAAAATTATAGTGTTGAAAGATATTCCAATTTTAATAGCTTAGGACAGCATTTCCACTGGGCATTAAAATATAAAGACAAGCAATTTCTCTCCCAGTAACATCAACTGTTCATATCTCTTCTGGGGCAAATAGCATGTGCGTCACTGTTCTTGTTGTGTTTTTCACTGTGACCAGAAGGAACAATCATCTTGTTGTTTCCACTGTATATTTCCAAACACACTTGAGACTATGCTAATATATCAGACCTAGAAAGTATTAAATGCAAATGCATCTTAAAAGTATCAGATGATTAACATGTTTCTAATGGTCTTGTTTGTATATGGCGTAATCTTTGCTTTACAGAATCAAGCCAACAGGCAGATATATGGTAAGATCTATCTCTATATCTTATTTTAATAAGACCACATTTCAGATCCATGCATCGCATACCTTGTACTTTCTTAACCCTTTACAAATGTAAGAGACAAAGGTTAGATTGGCCTTTTAAATGAACATGGATATTTTATAATCTGCAGGAATAATTAAGATGAACGAAGCCATGCTGAATATAATTATATATATATATAAATAGAATGCCTTATTTCTTCTTATCGTAAAAGAATAGTGAGGACATTTGTATAAGTTTTATAAAATAAATGCATAGTTTTATAGCAACTTCCTTTGGATTTAAATTGGTGTTGACTCTCTTAAGAAGTGGTGTTTGCATTATTCATTATATTTGTCAGCCTTCATAATGTAGTTAATTGCTTTTTTATTTGAACACAGTGAAGTGGGAGTTATTATAAATTATGACATTTATTTTCCCATCAAGCACTTACACATGCTCCTGAAACAGCTATTGTGAGAGAGGAGCACTGCTCACATGGCGCATTATTTCTGACAAGGTGAGTGCATCATCTGATCTGTTTTCTATTGGATTGTTTCTTTGGGCTTTCATAGGTTCGACCAATCACTGAGCGGGCGAAGCTCCGTTGCCGAGGAGGCAGGAGGGAAGGTCAACCTGGGATACTCCATTGAGGGCCTCACGGGTAACAGAATGACAAACATTTGCACACAAAATTAATTAGCTTTCTATTAAGCCTGAATCCTGTTACTTTAATTTCAATGCAAGTGAATTACACTGCTCAAACCGGTAGATTGTCAACTGGGTAAAGCACATAATTTGTAGTAATTAAGTGCCTTAATTATATGCCTAATCAAGTATCTCAAGATAAAGTAGGCAGTAAACAATGCAATAGGTGTAGATGAACAGATTGCTCCTAATGCTTTTATATTTTATTATATACTGAATTATATATTCTGAAAAATGTCATGTTTTTACAAGGACCACTCTATGCCTGGTTGTAGTGGGTCATGGGGTCTATGAGGTTAGACTGGGTTAACAATCTTCTTCTTGCAGATGATGTCCATAATGTCATGGTAACAACACACACCCCAGCGGTAACACAGAGGAAGGTGAGTAGAAAGGAGGGGAGAGAGAGAAGCCCGTACATACTGTATTTGCAGGTGTGTTTGTAAGCCAGTAAGAAAGAGAGACACTTATTGGATGGAAAGAGAAAGAGAGTTGAATTATTCAGTTGGTCAGTCATTCAGACATGCAGTGATCACTCTCCTACATAATATCAGACCAACCTCTATCATTGTGACCAGTGAATTCACGTTACAGCAGGGGCTTTAGCCTCATTAACTGTATAGTGTAATTTACAGTAGATTAGTGAAATTGCCAAAAAGACTGTACAGTATACTTTATACAGTACTTCAATACAATACATCTTACAAACCTTAAAAGTGTTGGGTCCTGCTTGTTTGTCCCAGATTCCTGACATTGGCTCATGCAATGGCCAGTCAATAAACAGTCAGAGCCACGCCCAGTTTGACCTGATAGCCCGAACTTGCAAGAGCACCAAGAGGGTTACCACAGTTTAAAGGTAAAGTCAGCTATTGCAAGCTACATGTAAACTAATACACTTTTTGTCAAATTCAATAAATACATCTTGCATTTTGCAGGCTTTCCATTCTCTGTGCATGTTAAAAACATAATCTGTCGTAAATAGTAAGATTAACACGGTGGAAAACATATCATATTGTATCAACAAAGCCGTAGCACTACACTTTGCTTCACAATGCATTTTGATGTGTGAGGCGGCGCCGCTGAGAACCGGGGAGTGATACTGTTTTGATTAGAGACTCAAATCAAAACAGTATAGCTCTGCGGTCCTCCGCGGCGAAAATGTTTGCTAACTGTGAGCTGAAATTCTGAGCTCAAATGTGTCTTAATTATTTTAAAAAACATATTACTATTTGGGAAGAGCTTAGTTTCAGCCTCTTCCGGCCATTAGCACTATGTCACATACGTGTAAGCTCAACAAAGGACTCTCGGACTTTCGTTAAGTGATACTGACTATTTCCATTGGCTCTTAGCATTGTCACTCACATGTATGTATCTGTAATTTCCATTGCGATGATAGCGCAGTACTATATTTACAAATTTAAAATGTAATATTTATTTTAAGAAGTAACCGTAGCCTACTAAATTGACATATTTACAAGACCTGTAAACAGCCAGAATTGTGTTTTTTAGTTTTCCAACAAATTGCTCATTGTAAATTTAAATTCCGATTTGGTCATTGAGGTTGACGTGCATGTCAATCAAAATACATTTCCTGTCAAGTAGGCGGGTATTGACCTATGGTATTGATGCAGTTAGCCAGCGCTGTGTCTCAAGACTTTACGTAAGTAAAGTAACTGAGTAACGTTCTTTTTTGACCTGTGAACCTTTCCCTCAGGGACATGAAAACTTAATCTAAAAGATCAATATTTTCCTTAGACAACCAAACTAACGATGCAATGCCCAATTAATTCAGGCCTATTTCCGTTTCCAGGTGATGTACTAATCCAGGCAGTGCTGGTGCTGTTCTCTGTCCCCGCAGCATTTCCAACTCAATTAATGTTCCTATCAAACAGAGGAAGCCATTATAAACGACGGCATAAGTGACCCTCTGTGCGAGTGATATAGCATTCACGTATATCATTAAGGGGAGTTTATAGCTTCATAGATTTAGGTATATGGACCTGTCAGAGATGTTCTATATCTTTACCAGCTTTGCTCTCAGTCGCACATAAATCTGTATGCATAAAGACTATGACATTATTATTGCACCTGGCCTGAAAGGGGGTGGGGGAAAATACTTAAAAAATACTCGAGGAATTAAAATGGCACTGTAGACCCACACCTCTGCAGATATTTAATAGTTAGCATCTTGCATCGTATTGTGAGTATATTGTATAGGAGCAGGAATGGCAATGCCTGATCAGCTACTTCAGGCTGGAAAGAAGCATGCAATCACTACTTCATGCTTTGTGGTTCGTGAAATCCACTTCTTGTAATCTTGTAGCGAAGTACATTTTGAAGGAGCCAGTTTGTGCAATGTTGCATTTACATGTGCATGTGCAGCATTAATCCAAAGCAATTTACAAATGTGTAGTAACTTGTCATAAACACTTTCTGCACATTCTGTTTAAAATAATGACTTCTGCAGTCATCAGGGCTCCTTTAATTACTAAGTTACATCATAGTGTTCCACACACATTGGAGAGGAAGGCACAGTTGCGTCCTCTATGGAAAAGGACAGCTCCATGTGAAGGAAGAGTGGCTTTGTATTGTCCAGCTTGTCAGCAAGACAGCAGTGATGATGAGAGAACCAATATGATGAGATCAGAGTCAAGACGTGGTGTGCAGGGAGGGTAGGTATAAGGGTCCCATGCAGGGCAATGTTGCTGACGTGAAAATGAGAAGTTCCCGTAGTGCAAGGTTATCTGTCAGACTACAGGATAAACGTTTTCAGAGCTTGTTTGTGCTCATATAAATCAAGTGAATTTGACATTGTGATGCTTAGTTTATTGGCGCTTTTTTGTTGTTGTTGCCCTGCCTCAGTGCTTCTGGAGCTGAGAGTGTCTTGCTTGTGGGCACATCAGCAGGGGAGGATATCATCTAGGACCCCTTTCATGCTGCAACACTGACGCTGTCATCATATGCACTTGGTTTTAGTGGATGCGTAATTATATCCTAGCAGCTTTTAAAGAGATATGAGCGGTGAGAGGGCTATCTTTATAGAAGCTGTATGGAAATATTATAATTAACTTTAATTTTCTTTTTTTTTTGCCTTGCCAGTTATGTAGTGACAACATGCTAGCTTGCATTATTGAAAGCAACATTCCAAAATAGCTTCCTGCATGTCTCTCAGCAGACGGCTGTCACACATAATCACTTTGGAAGTCACATGTCGCTGCTGTTTGTGCTGAAAGTGTTTGTCTTATTGCTGCTACCATCTGCTCCTAGCACCAAACATCTGGCATTGAGGCAGCGTGCTATTAAATGAATTGAGTTCTTCCAGTGGGCCAGAGACACACTTGATTTGAGAGGCCTATTACATGACCGATTTCACCTGTTCTTTTTTTTTGGACCTTAACCCTCCCTGGGGCTTACTTATGGTGCTGGCGTGGGGTTTAGGTTACGCCACATAAATGGTTTGTTCTAATCACTATGTACAAGCCACGGTCTAATTCTCCCATTCTATCTCATCTACTGGTGACCTCATCTTCCATTCTGTGTCTGGCTCCTACTCCTCATCCTCCTCTGCTCTTGATCTTGTAGTTATACTGAATGATCTCATTGCTCATCGATGCCACTCCATCTGTTGGTCATATGCAACCACTCAATGGAACAGTGGTGATGTTTCAGATTCAACAGGGACAGAGATACAGCAGACTGCACTGTGGGTGCAGCTCCCTATTCTCACCCCGTTGTGCTATTTAAATTTATTTTTTTTGTATGGAAAACGTTTGCTAATATACTCCCTAGGGTTGATGGGCATGATGTCCCCAGTGACTTGTTAGATGCTGCTTTCCACTTCCATTTCGTCTGGGTCCATTAGCAGCCAGGCAGATGCATATAGCCTTCCACTGCTCATTGCAGGAGATGCAGTAGAGAGTGACAGAAAAGACAACATGCGACTGCTAATCTGACAGTGCTGGTGTGGAATCTCACTATGTGTGTGTGAGCGGATCTCCGTTTGGATACACAGGTGGTAGAGGGAGGTTATCTTACAGCAGCACATGCTTACACTATTAAGGCAGTATACTGTACTGTGCTGATTTAATTTAATTGAATTAGCAATATGGCATGATCGGGTGAAAGTGAAATAATTTGTGCTTTTCCTATGGGCTCTCAGGACTAAAGACCGGTGACGCACCACTGATGAATAACTTAGCATGTCCTCTTATTATTGAAAGCCAATTCACTCAAGACCCACCTACCATTAAAGGCCCCTTCCAAAGCAAGTCTATGCCACTGTATTATGTGTCTAAGGCCATTAGTGGCAATTGGAGCTAAAATCCTTAATACAATCCTGTTAGCATAATTAAGGCACTCTTAATTAGCTGATTAATGCATTTTAGAAATAGATGCAATGGGCCTATCACCAAAGTGCAAAGCATTGAGATCTGAGAGA
This sequence comes from Amblyopsis hoosieri, assembly GCA_027564755.1. Taxonomy (NCBI): domain Eukaryota; kingdom Metazoa; phylum Chordata; class Actinopteri; order Percopsiformes; family Amblyopsidae; genus Amblyopsis; species Amblyopsis hoosieri. Next base: position 13,328 of record JAODUE010024275.1, read on the forward strand.
TCTATTAAAAAGTCAATGTTTCACTGAAAGAGACAAAGCGAGTGCTGCAGTAGATAGCCTACACAGATGGACAGGCCTAGATAGAAAGACAGATGTGACAGACATGAAATGTCATCTAGCTTGGTGGCTGATTGTTAACTGCCCTTGGCTAGGTGTATAACATGGGTCAGTCTGAGTCCTGGCAAAGCAGTGCATCTCTAATGTAAAGCCCCTAAGGTGGTTGAGCTTAATGCACACAGCTTTTGTCCTCCTCTGTGTGTGTACAGTATGACCCAAGGTGTTGTCACATCCCATTTTCTTTAACACTGGTCCTGTGTAGGTCAGAATACAGTATGTCCTACTCTTACAGGGTGGGAATAAGATAATACAATACATACAATTTGGATGTGTGCAGAAAGCCAATTTAAGAAGATGCATAACTGCATTGAAATTGTGTTTTTTTGTTTTTCTTCTTTGGACTAAACCTATAAGAGTGGACAATGGATAGCACATATATACACCTGAGCGTTAATATTGATGTGTTTTGACTTGCAACACTTGTGGTTTTTGTTATGTTTCCTGGTTAAATTCTTCAAAAACACAATATTGTGGTGTGTGTGTTTTGTTTTCCCAAAGCAATTCTATGAGAAGTATAAATAAATATCTAGGGAAAATGTGCTTTATGTGATATATTCTTTTTACTTTGGGGATTAGATAGTGATGTTGCTTGGGGCTCTCTGACAAATGAAAAGATCAATCAACGTTTTCATAATTCCTTAAGAATAATACTTGATACAGCAGTTTTTTTGTTTTGTTTTGTTTTTCTGAAATTATTTATTTTGATCAATATTATGTGTGTATTATTTGCTGAAATATTGTTATTCTTTTCATTTTGTATTCTGGTTTTCAGGTTTTAGTAGTCATTAGGTTGAGGTTAGAATATATCAAATATTTTCTCCAGTATTACAAAATACATCAGTAAGATTGATTATATACAGCATGAATGTTCTTATCACATAAACCAATGCTTCATATTTAAAAGTAAACACAGGCCTATTTTCCATATATTCAAGTGAACCTGAATTCATCACTGCACAGATCGATCTGTTTTCAATTCAGTTTGCTGTAAGTGTATGACCTCTATGCCGATTGTTTTGGGCCTTTTCCTTTCAAGTGTCCCGCCCATCTGTCATGGCTGGGCTCCGATGGCAGCACCTTTGGCAGAGAGGAGGCAGCAGTTCAGCATGTCAGCGCTTCTTTGGACCACCTCCCCTGATAGTGCTTGTCCTGATAAATGATATCCAGCTGTCATTAAATGGGCAGCCTAGAAGACATACACACCAACTCCCTCGCATTAGAAAGGCATCCTCATAAAATCCGGCATTGACTCGTTGCTCAATCGGACAGCCTATACAGGAGCCACATTAGTCTCTGCAAAGTCCTGGTTGGTGTGTAAAACAATGTAACGTGGCATGTTCATGGCTACTGTACGTCCACCCAAGGCTGGATGTCTGTTTGTCTGTGTTTCTGTCAGTCTGTCTGTCTGTCTCATCCCCGTTCATGTGATTGCCTGCCTCGTGTTGATTGTCTATTGTCCATGGTGTTTCATCGAGTCCTTGTCGGTTCATTGTCATTTCGCTGTCTGTCTGTGGTGTGCGTTCACACACACCACAACCTGTGTATTTTGTTAAATAAAACCCGTGATCACCTGCCCAGTTGTCATGCGTTTGGGTCCTTCCCACCTTTATCCCTGACACGGGCGTGAGCTAACTTATAAAAACATCCGATGCCATGTGAAAAGCAATTGTGTACTAGTCAGGATGGAAACCATTTCACTGTGCCAGTCCCAGAAAAACGCTGTATTTCTGTTGGACTCTTCTGTCCCAATCTCCTCATCTTTATTTTAGAGGGGCTTTCAATTATTTGGGGATCTGGTTTAAGATGGGAAGATGAAGGATACATTAAAGTTGGTCCAGGAGAAAATGTACCTCTGACTCAAACGGAAGACACCACCTCACCATCTGCCTGGGTCCTCCTATCTAGCCTCTGTGCTTTAAAAGCAGATAAAATAATCAGCGGTGAGCAATGTGTGCAATACTGTATAGCAGGAAGGCTAGCAATATACAGTAGACCTCCACTAGGTGGACTTAGTAATATATTCAAAATATTATACCGGGCAACTCAGTTGAGGATGGTGTGGTTATGTCAATCTAATTTAATACTGTGCATCCCCATTCATGGAAACAAATGGAGGAAAACCACTTTGAAAATATGTCACTGTCCTCAGCCAATTAAAATCTCCCGTGAAGGAACACAACTAGGACCCACACATGCTTATAGGTGAGTTTCACAATGAGAGATAACATTACAGAGCAGACATGCTCCATGTTGAAGTTATTCAGTTTATGTAAGGTTCAGCAGCTTTTTTTTCTCAGCACCTCAATCCTTAAAACAACAACATTACAAGGAATATTGCCCGTCCTTCCAGCTACACGATAAGATGTTGAGCAGTTTACTCTATTTAACTGAAACGCACCAGTCATGACAGGACCATGACAAATGTATTCACGGAATGACTGATGAAGTGGGGATTCAGCCATTTGTTTTTTGCCAGCTAATTTTTCATTTTAAGCACATGACACACAAAACATTGCCTATACTATAAACCCGCATATCTAAACCATTTGAGGGCAAAGATTTCTCAGAATAATTAAAATTTTAGGTATCCATGAGTTATGACTATTTCAATATGTGGTGTGTGCTATGGTGCATACTTCCCTTGAGTACATGACAAAACACATTTAGTAGAAAAACGGTTATGTTAATGTGTATATTACTACATACTCACTGCTTTGGACCCCATGTGCCTCCACCAGAGCAGCATTGCTAAGTGTTATTGCATCATCACTGCAACATAAGCAGATTTCTAGCTCTTAGCAGTTAATATGATGAGAGAGATAGGGAGAGAAAGAGAAAGTAATCAGTACAGAATGCATCACCTTCAGGCAGGTGCAGATTAATTCACGGTTTATTACTGACCTCCAGTATTTATCCAAGTTCCATTTATATGCAATACTAGGATGCAATAGATGCTGTGGTTCCCATTATGTCTCACTACACACCCCATTTAACCACTAAAACAATTAAACACATAAAATAAAAGTGGTTGAACAAACTGGTGAAAAGGAGCAGAGATTTTATCACTCTTTCCTGTACAAGCATTCAACTTCGAAAGTAAAACTCTGCTGCACTATAGCTTTAGTAGATTATTAGTAGTCCTGAAACAACCCTGTAGTTTATAGATTTTTAGGGTTTCCAACCACTTACTATTCCTTAAACAGGACCTATTGATTACTTTGGGATTGCATTCCATTTAAGTTGAAAAATCTGAGCTGCTACGGACTTTCTAATCTATTTGTCTTTCTCTCTTGGTCTTTCACTCTCTTTTCCTCCTTTCTTTGAAAAGCAAAGCCTGGGGAGATGAATGAGAAATAATTAATAGGTTTCCCAGCTAATGGGTATTGATAGGCTATCAGTACCCTCTTCCTCTGCCAGGGCTCTTTCTGCTTTTGTTGAGAAGAGCTTTTGCTTTGTTCAGCAATTTCAACTCATAAAATACAGCTTGTATTATCTTTCCAACCAGTTTTCAATAATGTAATTTGGAGGTTAAAGGAAGCCCATTTTTCTTCTTGTTGCGTACGTAATCTAAATTAAGCACGGACTGACCCATCTTTCCCTGGTCTCCCTTTAACTGCTGAGTGGCAAACACCATACTCCGTTATTCTGTTTCATTACTGCTGTTCTTCCTTGGTCGTACAGAGAAAATATGATACATGTAGTTTGACTGTTTCCTAGCTAAGCCAAGGGCGAGCTGACACAATGTGACTTCTCTCTAATGTGGATTTTCTGCGCAAGTGAGTATGTTGATTTTCACACCTCTTTATCATAGGAAATTAAAAGTAAATTCAGGATCACTGTTTCCCTGGGATAACAAGATGAATAACAAACACATCACCACTTATATAATAGGTATACTTTAAGCAAAGCATACTTACATTTCATTTTAAATTAACCTCTCTATTGAGATATAGAAAACAGCACGGGGATACTATCTAATTCTTTGAGATTAATTGATGCTTTCATGGTTGAGTGGTTTTAAACTCGCTTGGAGTAAAAATGCAACAAAACTTAAAAGTACATTAATCTGTTTCAGTTACCCCAGTTCCAAAATCAACAGTTGTTACACAATATATGGCCTGAAGCTGTGGCTTAAGCAGTGCCACATCTGTGACTGCATGAGTTTCTTGGAGACGGGTTCAAATGCAGCAGGTGTGAATGTTTCAATCTGTTCAAATATCTCCTTTCCACTCATTTCTTGTCTCTACCTGTAACTGTTCTGTCCAATAAAGAAGAAAATCTCTTTAAAAACAGCTACTGAATGTTTATTAACGTTTTCTGGAATAAGTTGATGTCAGTGATATCGCCAAGGAAAGGCTATTTTTAACAAGAGGTAGGCTAATAGGCTAGTTATTTTTGGTCATGGTTGGCTAGAATCTTATAGTCTTATAGGCCTACTGTTGTAGCGGGGCTTAGTGCAGTCAATACTTTTAGACTTGCTTTTGAGAGAGAGCGATGCTTGCTTGCTCCAATATATACTTTTTTAAAGTAACTTTCCACAGGCTGTACACAGCAGGAACATTTTCTGCTATTAAGCATGTTAAGCTTTCTTTTTTTCTTGGCGGTCGCCATATTGCAGCTTAGTATCTGAGCTCCATTGATAATGGCTTTGTATAGTTGTCACGCGCTTAACTCAGAGTAAACATACTCTGAGTTGACTAAACTAACTCATATCAGTTGTTCTGAAACTGAAAACTCAGAGTTTTGCATCTCAGAGTTGGCCAACTCAGAGTTCAGGGTTAGTTTCAGAGTTGGTTAAACCCACTTTCTGAAATAGGGCCCAGGTGTGGGTAAGCACAAGATTACCCACAAGCGGAAAACCGGGATGTGTGGTGATGCCCATCATCGCCGAACCATTAGGTCGATTCTAGCCTTGAGAGGCTATCACAACAATGTTGAAAAATAAGCTTCATGATTGGCTCCACACTCTGTCAGTCTGTGCACTGACAACGGTTCAGGACCTTGTCAGCCAATCAGTGTGCAGGTGGATGCCAGAAGCCAGATGTGCCTGTGTTTGGAAATGATCCCCACAATTAGTCTCTAATCATTTGATTGACACCTACAGTATTGGCACTGCCTCTCTCCTAAACAGTTTTGAATGGAGAGTTTCCAGACTGATTGAAACAAATCATGGAGCTTGCAAGGTCAGGCTATACACTTCAGGTAATTGCAAGCATAAATCAAGGAATTAATGGATGTTGATGATTTCATAGATAGGAACAACCACAGAGTGTCATTACGCATTAGCTATAGTTGGCAAGTTTGTGTAATTCTTCCAAAGAATTCACTTAATTTCAAGCCACTTCCCCCATTGGTAACTATAGTATTATATTATTTGGGTATGTTGTTAATTTGTTGGATTCTAGGGGTTTACTTGCAATGTGTTTAAATTGAATGATATCAGTTCGTTTCTGTATTGGACTCATTGCATTTTAATGTTGTAGTGATACCATTACAGTGCCAACTGAATCTCAAATGAACTTTGCTATCAATTGACAATACAATTATCCCTGATTTGGTATTGATACACAATGAGAGGAATCTGTTTGAGATGGTTTTAATTACCGTTGCTGTGTTCTTGCCTGAGATGAATAAACAGCAGTATTGACAATATTCCCAAGCCTATCCATTCATACTGTACAGTGCTGACAGTGCAGGATGGCTTGGCACAGATCCACCTGTAACACGATTGGTATTGATCTTGAGCACAGATAAGGCAAGATGAATTGAATCCAGACCACAGTAACCAATGAATGCTAGATCCACTTTGATGGCACGCTGGTGGCTTCTAGTTCATTCACTGATGTATCTCTGTCAGGCATGGCGTACAACTGCAGTGTGACTCTTATATAGGCTCTTACCAATGTCAATCCCTAATAACGAGGCCATAATAACTGCAGTCTGGCAAGCTGGAGCATGACAGCAGCTGTTAGGAAACAACCACATGGCATGGTGTGTGTGTGTGTGTGTGTGTGTGTGTGTGTGTGTGTGTGTGTGTGTGTGTGTGTGCGTGTGCGTGTGCGTGTAAAATAAACAAATATTTAATATAGAAGTATTGAAGGAAAATATAATTGTTTAAGGATCCATTGATGTCTTTAGTCTAAACTATAAAGCACAAGGACACTGTTTTAATGTATTATATTCCCATCGGTAAACCACTGTTGCTTTCACATGCTTCCTCACACAAACATCCATGCAGCAAGCATCTCATTAGAGGCACCCTACTTTCCCTTCAAAAAGCTTTGAGCTAATGAAAGCCGTTTGGCTCTGTGACTCTGAGCGCCTAGCAGCTATTGCACATTAAAATGATAGCTCTGAACATTCTGACGAGAAGGAATGTTTCACCAAGCAGTGATCTGGCTATCAGAGCTACAGTAAGACCTGGTTAAAACAGTATGCACCACCTCTATCAGAGCTACAGTAAGACCTGGTTAAACAGTATGCACCACCTCTATAAGAGCTACAGTAAGACCTGTATAAAACAGTATGCACCACCTCTATAAGAGCTATAAGACCTGGATAAAACAGTATGCACCACCTCTATAAAAGCTACAGTAAGACCTGGATAAAACAGTATGCACCACCTCTATAAGAGCTATAAGACCTGGATAAAACAGTATGCACCACCTCTATAAGAGCTATAAGACCTGG
>JAODUE010024286.1:0-23016 GCA_027564755.1 Amblyopsis hoosieri
TGTGAATGGCTGTACTTTCAAAAAAATACTTGGCAGTTGATTGGATGAACCATCTGGTCGTTTTCGCTGTCGGCACATCTTAACCATGCCCGTATAGCTATAAACTCGACTCTGATTGGAAAGTTGTTTAAATTATTCCCAGGCTTTCCACGGTGAAATTAAACTGAAGCTCGCGAGATCAGGATGGTTGTGCGAGGCTAAGTGATTTCAGACAAGTGCTCAAATGTTGAAAATTACATTATGCTCCATGAATAGAAAAATTGTGTTTAATAATGTGATGAAAACCATTTCATAATAAATATACATTCGTATACCATGAAAACACAATATTGCCTGCTTTATATAGCAGTACAGTATATTTACAGCATTTGGTCATTTCGTCCAAAACAAAATGCTTATTGCCTAAATAATAAAGTGCTTACTCCATAAGAGCAGAAAGGAAGGACTTTGTCTTTGTTTTGTTTTTAAAAAAGAAAGAAGATAAAAGGGCATTCAAAGAAAGAAACTTGAGATAGGAGTGAGTGCTATGAGGTCTAGAGGTCACTAGTCAAGGTATCGTACCCAGGTGGATGGATAGTGAAGAGATGGGTTTTGAGTCTCTTGCAGAAGCTGCTGTTTAAGCAGTCCTTTTGCCAGAAGCTGGCTCCACCATTGCAGCACCAGGACAGAGACCGGGGATGAGCGAGTCTTGGGGCCTCGTAGTGATGGCAGTACCAGCCGGCCAGCCCAGGTGGTAGAGTGAAGTGCACTTGTTGGGGCCACTCAGGTGGACATAATTAAAGGTATAAAAAGTGATTGTAAGCTAATACACTTTTTGTCAAATTCACATAAATATCTCGTCGTGGTCCGCTAGGCTAGCTTACCTTTATCTGTGCAAATAAATTATCCTAGCCCTGCTAATGCATTTCCAATGTTTTGGCTGGAGCTTTGGAGGTAGCACCCTATAGCACAGGGCTTAACAATTAACATTACCAACTAGAGAGAAGGCATGCAGTAAATAGAGACAAAAAATGCATTTATTAAATTTGTATTTTCTGTTACATTAGGTGTCATTATTGATAGTACTTTAACTAAGAATATTCATGTTGACTGGGTGTACTCTCAACCCCTTCAGATAATGTATTTTTACGCAGAATGCGTCTGTATGAATTATGTTTCTGTTTTATCGGGCTATTTAGAGAGTGTAGTCAGGTATGGAGTGATTGCATGTGTTGGGAACCTTTCTTTGTCATTAAAATCAAAACTAATGTGCCTGATTCAAAATGCTATGAAAATCAATGGACAGAATGGTAATCAAGCTACTTTTGAACAATGTGTTCTCATTGAGGTAAAGAGAATCCTATTTGATCTCTCGCATATTTCATCAATATGAGCTGGTATACCATCAGGCAGATGATACAGAGTTAACAGATGTATCAATCAATCAATCAATCAAACTATCTATCTATCTATCTATCTATCTGTTCATTCAGGTTTTCTTAAACTGTATCATACATAATTATATTCTTAGAATCTATCTTATTTATCATCCTATTTTATAAGTATCATGACATCAAAGATAGATAAACAGAACAATTCAAATTCTACAGCCTGAAGCCGGATTAGTTGAAACTGTAGAACCTTGTATGAACCATGAAAAGGGAGTAAAGATGAAAGAAGCGGGGGAGGATGCACTGTGATCCCAGACTGTAAAACAAAAACGTCACATTTTGTTTTAAGGATCTCAAATGTCATGTCTGTACTGAACAGTTGGCCAGCTGTAAGCAGAATAATCTGGTTGTTTTATCAGACCTCTACTGGACATGTGACTCAATGGGCATCATGTGAGTCAGCCTGTTATTGAGTGGAACCGAAACTAGGTGCTTCCCTTTTGAATAATCAAATCTTCCTTCCGGGTTTTAGCAAGTGTTCTCACTTACAGAGGACCTTGTTCGTTCTGTGCAATGAGTACACATGTACAAAACAGTATACTGTACAAGATAGTATTAGACAGTGTTGCTGAATTGATTTGTCACAAATATATGATTCATCTTTCAATTTCACAATAATGCTTTGTTGAAACTGAAGTATTGGATGATACTTTAACTGGGAGAAGCAGAAACATGCTCAGGAAAAGCAGGGCTTCAATGTGTGGGCTACATCGATAGCACAACATTTATATGTTCATGGGGCTTTCCCATTTAAATAACATTAAAATATTCCTTGTAAGCCTTAGTGCCATGTGCCTAAACTATATGAATTCTTCAAATGTGAAAACAATTTAAACTAGAACATTCTGTTTTTTGGTTTCTTTTGAGATCACAGTACAGCATACATTGTTGTTTTCTGTCCTCTCTTTGTTTATGTTAATTTGTTTACTTTAGTTTAATTGACAGGGACAGTGCATATCAATGACATTTCTGAACATATGCCAATTAGCCAAAGCTCATTTTCCTCTGTAGTCCCCAGACAGGCAATTAGTTAAAAAGGCACAAAGGTTGAATATTACAATCAACAATAAAATCAGCAAAAATATGTAGATACACAGACCCTTGCAGTGCACATAGACAAGAGAAACAGCTACACACAAACTCAGCATGACAACAATCAACAAATCCACAAATAATAGAATGACAGCACAGTCAAATAGTGCAATGTTAGGCCTGACACTGACAATCTACGCTAGTTGTTGGCATAGTAGTTTGGCTGGTTGGTGGTGCAACCAAAAACACTACCAATTGTTGACAGCAAACAAGAAGCAGGCCCTCTTGTGTTGTGAGGCATACTGTATAAGCATACAGGTTTCATTATGAGCAAACAGCTTGGCATTTTTACAGGTGGTTTTACACATACAGTAAACCTGTACAGTTTCAGTACAGCTTTCTGTGCTACTGATAAAGATTAGCCAATAGCTGTAAACAAGGGCATTAGATATTTTTGTTTTGTTTGCGTTCTGTGTTAGGACATTTGTTTGTTTCTTTGGCTAGTTTTAATTGGGATTAGGTTGATTTCAAAATAAATGATATCAATGGTTATTACTCATTTAAATTCCTTATTTTGACCTTTCTTTTAATATTGTACTACTAAGGAAGTTTAGACTTGTTTATAATAACGTTTAGTTTAAAATGAATTCATAGGGCATGATGTTAGGTCACTGTGACGGTCGGTTGTCTGTATGCTAAGGGTGCCTGAGAAAGACCATTGGCTATATTTGCATTGGAAGCAGTTATTCCGGTTTCTACAGCGTTGGTATTGTTTTCCTATATCCCTGGTTTAGAAGCAGCCTAGAAGTAGGGCTGTTCTTTTTCTAGCCTGGGGCTGTCTGCATTAGCGTGTGTGCTTCCATTGTTCACACACTTATTGGTTTCTAAGCAGCCTAAAGCCAAACTCCTTATCTATTGTCTTTATCTCTGCTTTAATTCCTGACAGGCAATTTAACCTTATACCGTCTTTATAAAATGTTTGTTTTTACTCCAAATCTCCCTCTTCATTTGAAATGATGTGATATTCTCATTGTTTGTCATTATAGTCAATATACTGACAAGATTTATTTTATACTGTAAATGTATTTGAAGCATCTAGTCAGTCCTGGAACAACTAAGACGGCATAGATAGCCCTCCCCCTTAACACTTCCTGGTATCTCTCCTTTGTGTATTTACTGTGTACAGTTGCAGGTGGTGTTTTGCTAGGAGCCTCCCTGTGACATCATCATCAAGGGACTCCTCCCTCCTCTCTGTAGCTCCCAAAGGTATAAATGATCTCCGTTTCCGTGGCAGCATCTCTTAACTAGACCCCGCTCTCCTGAGGATCACCCTGAGTTACAAGCACAACACAAAGGACAGACGGGACACATTCTCCACCGGAGCGAACCAGGCGGACAGAACACAAAGTCCAGGATGTCTATGGGCATGGAGCTGGTGGGCATTAGCCTTGGAGTCATAGGGTTCCTCCTGACCATCGTAGTGTGCACCCTGCCCATGTGGCGGGTGACGGCCTTCATCGGGGCCAACATCGTGACCGCCCAGGTGATCTGGGAGGGCCTGTGGATGAACTGTGTGACCCAGAGCACGGGCCAGATGCAGTGCAAGATCTACGACTCCATGCTGGCTCTGCCCCAGGACCTGCAGGCGGCCCGGGCCATGACGGTGGTCTCCATTATCGTGGGCGTGCTAGGGGTCCTGGTCTCCATCATGGGGGCCAAGTGCACCAACTGCATCGAGGACGAGGGCTCCAAAGCCAAGGTGATGATCGTCTCCGGGATCCTCTTCATCCTGGGGGGGATCCTGGTCCTCATCCCGGTCTCCTGGTCGGCCAGCACCATAATCCAAGACTTCTACAACCCGCTCCTGGTGGCCGCCCAGAAGAGGGAGCTGGGAGCGTCGCTCTACATGGGCTGGGGCGCGGCAGCGCTGCTCATCATCGGCGGGGCAATGCTGTGTAGCTCTTGCCCCCCCAGCGAGAAGCGCTACAAGCCCCAGCGCATGGCCTATAACCCCCCACGCAGCATTAGCGCCGGCTACGACAAGAAGGACTACGTATGAACGCCTGCGTCCCGTAACCGCCGTGTGAACCAGGAGCCAATTGTTGTCGCTTGTACGTCGTCGTGCTTTTAAAAAGAAATCACAGGGTGAGGAAGACTCCGCCATGAAGGGAAGCTGTAGTAAACGAGCTGGTTAAGGCATTTTATTTAAACTTGCACCCTTTTTATTGCTATAGTGGGTATTCCCATTTTGTTCCTTGCATACGTTTGTTTTTCATGGAAAATGATCTCGCAATGAACTGTGTGTCGTAGTTTGACCAATAGTACTTTAGTTACACTTGAAATGTTAAATGCTATGTCCAGAAACCCTGTCATATGAGTGCACATGAGTTTATGTGGAACATATGTTGTGTAGGTCTTTGAAAAGCTTTTGGCAAGGTGGTGTAATGTTTCACTGAAACCTTCGGTTAAAATGTGTGCCTCTTCTGTGACAAGGACAAAGAACACTCTCATTTTACATGGTTTTGGTTCTGCCATTGTGTGTGTGTGTGTACCTGAGTTTGTGTGCCTCTGTGTGTGTGTGTGTGTGTGTGTGTGTGTGTGTGTGTGTGTGTGTGTGTGTGCGCGCGTATGTGTGTTTATTTTGCATGTATTTGGTTAGGGGAGTTTCTGTTGAGCCTGGGACTGAAACTGAAGATGTATGATATGTACAATACAGCCTGTTCACAGGGCAGGCACATCATTAACTCTTTTGCTCAACAGTTTCACTGTTTGAACGCATGGTGGTGGAGGACATGTGTGTGTACTTTAAGTCTGTGTGTGTTTAGACAGCAGCATTTGAATTGTGTCTTTTTCTGTTTATTTGTTCATGTATATTTCAAATTCTGTTTTTATTCTTTTATTTATGTGTTTTTTATTTGTATAATGTTCTGATATTTACACAGCGTGGCACCTGGCAAGTGCAGCAGTGTGTATATGAAGCCTGCAAATTATTTCACATGTGAGAATGTTTGTGTATGCATATTTTATTCCATTACGGTGCCAGTTTATTTCTTATTTTGAACCATATACCCCATCACACTCATATTATAATGTACAGTATAGTATAGGATATACAGATTTATGTGATTAATAACCAAATATGTTGATTTTTTTATTTGTGTTTAAATGTGCAAACCTCTTTTAATCTCAATTAAAGCATAACAAATAGTTGACGCATTTCCTATTTACCCAGTCACATTTTGCCACATTGAACATTGTTCCAATCTTTTTAGACAGCCAAAGCTCTTGACTAGTTATCAACCAAAATAAAAAAAGTTTCTTAAACTTTCGTTATTCTTTCACTTGAGTGTTTATTTTACTTTACTCAGTTTGCCAATGTAGCTACAGTAAGCTAAACACAAAGATGTTGGTGCCATTCTTTGGTTTGATACATTTGCTTGTTGGTTAAGATAGGGGGATTCTAAAGGCAAAGTAATTAGCATATGAGTGAACACACACGTGCACACTGGATGAGTAAGTTATACAATAACATACAATAACATCAAATACATAAATACGTACATTGCATCTGATTACATCCCATTATAACATTCCTTCTTATAACATAGCCTAATCATTTCTATTGTCAGGACAGTATACAACGTTTACAGGATAGTCTGTTTGTTACATACTGGAGAGTTTTTCTGGCAATTCTTTGATATTCTTGTTGAAACAACAGTTGGTTGAAATTGACGAAAAGCTGTACAGGACATTTTCTATACTTTCCTTCTCAAACACATGGAATGCTTTTACAACATACTGTATGAAAAGCATTCACACACTGAAGGTCCTATCATATACCACTGAGAATGTTCCCACATACCGAAATTGCTCTCAGGTGCCACAGTTACAGTATATGTAAAAGGATTGTCAGTAGTATGTAAAAGCATTATTGGTAGAGCAGTAGCCTCATAGAGAGCCCAACCAGCCCAACACACACCAACCAGTTGAGAAATATATCGTCATAGTTTTTATTTTACTTTTTTTACTATTTATATTTCATTTGTGTAGGAATTGCGTGCTTATAACCCTAATGACATTTAACTGACTTGTCAGTATTAACGGAAGGCTTTGTATGCATTCATGTGAATTTACAGTAAACAAGGGAGGCGTTTGACTTTAAACGGTGCTTATTGCCTTACCGAGCAGTAGAACAGTGTCCAAAGGTGCTGCATCTGACAGAAAATTACTCTTTCCTTACACAACATAGAAACTAGACCTTAGGGTTATTCGAGGATAATCAGGTTCATCAGGTTTAATTATTATTTTGCTATAAGAATAACAATAACGTGAAGAAATCAATACATTCATTACCAAAATGAAGTGTAACAAAAGGCATGACATAGAAGTTGCTGTTTTTTTAAAAAAGGAAAGAGTTTAGCCAGATATTGTAATGAAGGGAAGTTAGTGAAACATCACATTAAAATGGAACAATGATGTTTAGAGAGGAAGCAAATATGCGGAATCACAAGTTCCACACATACATTATAACAATGATGCCAACATTATACTGTAGATCCTCCATCAGTATACACAGAACAATAAATAATCAGACACTATTCAAATTCAGCCCAGGTATCAGACACACAATGAACAGATTCATTGCTTGTGGGTCAAACCTTGTAAGTGGAACCACCTTCCTCACCCTGATATATCTGCTACTCATAAACAAATATGAAAATAATGTTGAACTGTATATGAATCCATCCACTAATCATAATGGACATATGTTGGTATATTACTCTGGATTTAGTGACATAACTAAATAATTTTAACATGCTGCTGATAGAATATAGGCTAATGTATGCTGTTGGCATTTGTGTTTGTGATACAATTGCAAGTTCAGTTTGCCAATCTAATGGAGTTCATTAAACTAGCATGACACATCTTGTTTTATGGTCTGCCAGTGTGCTTTCATAGAACAGGTTACACTCAGTAGGCTATATCAAGATTGTCACTGGACAAAGGCAAAACAAAAGGTCGGACGTCAGATTAGCTAGGCAATGTGATGTTATGCAACAGCAATGTGTTTGCAGACTACAGGACTATTTAGTAGACTAAACATTAGTTGGAATGAATGAAAAGTAAACTTTTTTTGTAGCACCAATGCTTATTTGTTAATGTTCATGTAATAAAACAGCCAGAACCTATTTATGCTGTGCTTTTCATTGGTTTTTGTGTGAAGGCCTACTGTTTGAAAAAGTGTTAATTTGAGCATTAATATAATAAGAGATTGTATGCTAATACACTTTTTTGTCAAATTCACCAAATACTGCATCTCCTTGCAGTCTGCTAGCTTACCGTTCCCTGAGTGTGCTGAGAAATGAATCTGGTACTTTTACACAACTCTGTCACCATGAATAAGAACACGAACAAAGTGTGCAGACCGCATACAACAACAATATTTTAGCTCTTGCAATGTGTTTCCAGTGTGTAGGGCGGAGCTTGAAGAGGGAGGTGTTTTTGTTTTGAACAAGGTCAAACATCAACAAGCTTTCTCCAGACTTATTTACTATTCCTTTAACTGGCCAAAAATAAAAATGTCCCTGACACAGAAGTAATAGTGTTAATGTTTACGGGTTACATCAACCCCAGTTATTGTTTAACAGAGTTGTGCATGTGCAACCTGAATTTCAACCGGAATTTGTGAGAAAAATAATGGGTTCAATATTTCCTGCTGAATTATGAAGATATGTTAACCACCAAATTCATATTCAACCACAGAAAATGTCAAACATAGTAAATGTTTAAAATTTTGTATTTTATGTTTTTTGTAGTATATATTGTATATTTTTATTGTAAAAAAAAAGGGGGGGATGTCCTGTACATCCTGTATATGCACAGATTATGAATACTTTTCTATCGGCACATATTGTTTCCTATGATAAATATTGGTGTAACTAAGAGACTCACTGGGAAGAAATGTGTTTATATGCTTATTTCAAAATGTTTGCACTTTATAATGTTTTCTACTTTGAAAGCCTAAACAAGACATGTCACTTCTGGATATTGGGGCTTACGCTGCAGCTGCGCAAATAACCTCAGCCTCTTCCGTCCATTAGCACAACGTCACTGAGATACGTAGCTGGATGTTGTGCATGTCAATCCAAATACCTTTCCTGTCAAGTAGGCGAAACATGCCACGGTTAGCCAGGGAAGTGTCCCAGACTTTAAGGAAAGGAAAGACTGGCTCTGCAAGCCTTTTCAGACAGGACACGAGATGCGTTGTGCTCGTCGCCGAGTTGAGCGCAGATTTCTGCAGGCCCTTCACAGGACTCGGTTGCGCTCACTGTGTCTTTAGGCAACAAAGAGGCTACACCAGAGCCATATAATAAGAGAGTTGCAACACTTTTTTATTTACTAGGGTACTCCAACATGTACCATGGTAGTACCATAGTAGTACCATGGTACTATTATGGTACATGTTGGAGTACCATAGTAGTACTACTATGGTACTACTATGGTACTACCATGGTAGCTCTATGGTCAACTTTATTTTGGGCCTGAAAAGGCCTTTAATGTGCACAGGTGCGGCCGACAGACCAGTGCATAAGTATGTGTTCATGACAGCGTAACGCCGGGTGTCCACCAAATGCATCAAATATTTCGTATGCATTATTTTTCTGCAAGCACTGCCCGTATTTTTCTGCATCCAAAGGAAATATACAACGCAGAGGAAACTGGCTGAGTGTGGGCGTGTTGCGGCCAGGACTCGGTACTCTATGCCACACAACGCAAGGGAAACTGGCCGAGTGTGGGCGTGTTGCGGCCAGGACTCGGTACTCTATGCCAGTGCATTAAATTAGCAATCTCTAAATAACTAGGCTACTAGGCACATCGTGGACTTTACTGTTTAGCATGGACGTTGTTTGTGAAATTAACAGATTTGATGTTTTATATGCCTTTAACATTAATAAGACTACAACCACACTCACCATAGTTTTCGGCAAAAATATCGATATTTTTTAAAAACTTTTTTCTATAAATAGACTGTTCCACACGGACAATATGTGTATTACTAAGAGATTTATGTATGCTTTTAACACTTTAGAAAACAATATTAGCGGGGCTAACAGCTAACTAGCTGGCTGGGCATTTCAAAACCTTTTAAACTTCCGGTTGAATCTTGTATGTTGCTGTACGACAAAAAATGCAAGAGTTGAGAATATTGAACACATGCGACATTCAAAACGCAACGCAGTTTTTGGAGTTGAAAATTTTTGGAGCAGAAAAGCAACTCGGAGCAGAAAAGCACCGGATGTCATCTGCGTTACTGTAGCTCACTCTTCGAAATTAGAGAACATTTATTTTAACTGAAAGTAAGTTACACACAAATATATAGTGTTGACTAAATTGGCAGTGTAGGTAGGCTATTATACACATGCACAAACATATATTAGCCTATAATATAGAAATATTAGACTATTAATTAAAGTATCCAACATTTTCACCAGTCTGTGCACACAACATTCTCGACCGTGCCAGCACAGTGAATAGGACTATGCATTTACAGGCTTGCTGTTGCTAATGTTTTCTAGTTCATTTTAAATTCTCAAACGTATGCTACTGGTTAGCTAATGAGCTAAAAATAATTCATATTCATAGAGATTTCAACCCCCCCACCTAAAAAACATCTCCTGCACCACTGTAAGAAACTAAAATGAAAATAGATAATGCATTCGATTGAAAACTCATGGGCCAATCAGATCTCTGCATAAACAAGGATCAGTCCAAGATAGGAGGGGCAGCTCGTATCTCCCCTCAATATTAAAAGTATTAGTTTGGCCCAGTCTGGCAAACACACAGAGGCAGCGATGCACTGTAGCGCAGCAGATGCAGCCAGCCGGCCAGCCCAGTCACAGAATGTAAAGTAAAACATTAGAAATTCAAACAGAAAACACTTTGATCACTGGCCGGTTCGGCCTGGAATGGACCGGCCGTTCGGGAAAACTCACGAGCATCCCGATGGTCAGTCCGTCCCTGTCACACAGGAGTGTGAAAAAATATTTTATTTGTAAGAAAAAACGAATTTTCCAGTCATATACTTCATTTAAGATTTCTTAAAAATAGTATTAAAATCTCATCTCGTCTACTGAATCCAATATCGCGTATCGTCTCGTATCGTGACATAAGTGTATCGTCACATCAAGCCCGCTGTGTATTTTGCTCGGGCCCATGGGACAAGATGATCGTCATGGCCCCCTGGAAAACATAGAACTATAAAATAAACTTTAAACTAGCTAATTTTGTTATCGATAAAAAAACAGTCAATCTATATGTTTCTAAATCAAAGTTTTTAACACCTCACACAGTAAAACTCTGCTTTTGATGACAATTCTAATCCAAATCAATTTATGATCATCAATTTATGAAGTAAATTAGGAAAGTTGAGGTTCTACTATGTAGTGCATAATCCAAAAATTCTAACAATGTTATGGCGATTTTCGGTGCAACAAACACGAAAGTGTGAAAAGGGTCAATATATCCTAGTCTCTGCCTTTTCCATTATTAGCACTACATTATACGCAACTCTGTGCTGAATGTCTGATACATATACTCTTGTAAACTCAATGACTTTCCAGAAGTGAGGAAGTTGTCATACATTGTACAGAATATGATATGGGTGGAGGGCGCTTTGGGGCCCACAGGAATTATTTTCAGGGTGCCCATAATCCACTAGCTACTGCCCTGACCTTATCCATGGATATTATTGCTGTTTGCGTCACTCTGGTGCCCTCTGGCGTCCAAGACGTTACTTTTTCTTCCCTTTATGTGGTTCAGGGTTCAACGTGCCACGTCATTACGCACCACCAGCTGTCACCGATTTCCACTGGACGAACTACGGGCAACGCGGTGCACTCTCATTGATATATTACAATATTTGCTTTAACGTATATGCTGTTTTAAACCTCCGAATAACCAAGCATATCTTGCAATGAGTGTTCTTCATCGCTTGATTCGGAGAGGATTGCTAACCGACCTGCGCTTATGTGGGTTTATAGGCAGGCAGTTGAATGTGCGCGGCGGTGTGCCCCTGCTTGCCCGTCCGTCCAGCTCGTCCAGGTAGCGGAATCCTCTTGGCTTCTGCAGGGCTGTGGGAAGGGTAGTGCTTAACTAGAGAAGATGCCTAGGCATTTTACAGTTGAACCGCCGATGTTTTAATGGCTAAATACATCTAACACCGGCGTATGTTATGTGGATTGTGAGCAGCTCACAATAGTGCTGTTTATAAATGACATTCAGGCAGCTACAGTAGTTAGCTACCGTACTGTACGGTAGCACATAACCTAGCTAGAATGTAGATGCGAAACTACGCTAGCGAAGCTTGCCTGTCTAATAAATTGCATGGTGCTATATCTATATGGTACTTTTCAGTTATCCGGACCACATTATTATTATTATTATATATATATATATATATATATAGTTATATTTAGCAGATTGAAGAATGATGTTCTTTGATGTGCTGCTAAATGTGCTGCTTGGTGTCAAATTGAAAAGGCCTAAGGTAAACCCGGTTTCCAGGTCATTGTTTGTTTATTATGTTTACATGATGTATTTTAGTGTAGCGGTAGCCTATATGTACTGTCAGGGAAAAGCTATTGCCTTCTTGATTGGCCAGTGCACATATTAACATGTGCAATGTTCCTGTACCCCAAAACTAACCTGATGGTAATTGAATCAGACATACTGGTTAAAACTAATTGGCTGGTTAATTCCAGGCCCCTACACTTACATGCTTGACTCCAGTTTTACATTTCCTGTAATGATGTTAGTAAACCATTTCTAAGTGTCAACATTTGTGACATGCTAATTGATGTCTTTTTTTTCCAGTCCAGTCAACTTGAGCTATGATGTGTTTGATGGGAAGGGAGAAAGCACTCCACTGGTGTTCCTCCATGGCCTTTTTGGCAGTAAATCTAATTTCCACTCCATAGCAAAGTCACTGGTCCAGCGTACAGGCAGAAAGGTAATGCAGTGATGAGGAGAAAAACTTCACCGTCTTTTGTTCAAACTATTATTAATATTAGTACAATAAATAGTTTATTGTAAGTGATGGGTCACTTACTCAAAACACCCCTCTCACATTCATGTTTCCAAATTGGATGAGGGGAGGGGTGATTACGTTCTATAATACATTCTGCATTATATAATTCTTTGCCTCAATGTTATTTTGGCCTCTGTGCCCCCTTTCCTTCCCATCCCATCCCAAGTTTTCTAACTTTCTTTTGTCTAGTTAGGTGCTGACTGTAGATGCTCGTAACCACGGCAACAGCACCCACAGCCCAGTGTTGACCTATGAGGCAATGACAAATGATTTGAAACACCTGCTCGCCCAGCTGCACATTGAGAAGTGCGTGCTGATTGGGCACAGCATGGGAGGCAAAGTCGCCATGACGACGGCCCTGACGCAGGTAAGCCACACCCAAAATGCCAAGGTGAACTGACTGTTCTCCGTCAATCAAATCCACTCATGGAGCATAAAGAACATGCATATGGTGTGTACATGAGCACATATGCGCCTCAAATGAGCCTCTGTGCCTCTTGAGCTATGTTGAAGATAATAGCATTTTGTTTTACCACTTTACAGTAGGACAAAGCAAAACCAAGTAGAGATGATGCTGAAAGATCTTTTGTCCCCAGCGCAGTCTAGTGGAGAGGCTGGTGGTGGTGGACATAAGCCCGGCCCAGACCACCGCCCGCACCAACTTTGGCTTCTACATCAAGGCCATGCAGGAGGTGAATGTCTCTAGCGACCTTCCGCGCTCCACCGCCCGGCGGATGGCCGAGGACCAGCTGCGTAAACTAGTGAAGGTCAGCAGAGCTGGAGCACGTCATGGGATTTCTGGAATATCATGGCATTTTAGAAAGTCTATTCCAGGCATTGGAATAGCAGGGAATTTACAGTGTATGTGCACGCTAATGTGAGTAAGTGCAAAATTGTCACTGATAAGTGTTTGAGGAAGGTTACTTCAGCATGGATAATATTAATGAAAAAATATTGATATACAGGAGAATTTGAAAGCTATACAGGATGCCCCATAACCTTACTGCATTATATTTTGTCACCTGATTCCTAGATTGAATGATTTCCTTTACATAAGTAAAGACATTTCCACCATAAATTGACAGTGAAGGCACATATTAATGCTTAAAATTGACCAGACTGCAGGAAATGTATTGTTTGATTTAGAGTGGGAACTCTGATTTTTAAAGTAGATCTGGGAATACGTCCAGTGCACACATATGGGGCTCTTCCTGTAGGAACATTCAGTGCTCTTCCTGTAGGAACATTCAGTGCGGCAGTTCCTGCTGACCAACCTGGTGGAGCAGAATGGCCAGTATGCGTGGAGAGTCAACCTAGAGGCCATCTCCGCTCACCTTGATGACATCATGAGCTTCCCAACCTCTGACACGACCTACGAGGGACCCACACTGTTCCTGGGAGGAGCCAGTTCTGCTTACATCAGGTATGACTGTATATATAATAGCCATAACAGCTGCTGGCTCTAGCCATCGCCATCTTTACAGTACCTCACGCTTGTAATGCCCCCTATTCATTATAATGGGATAAACGTATGGTTAATATATTTTGAACTGATGAGTTATAAAGAAATTCACCCCACTTACAGTTGTCATGAGAGATTAGCTAGAGACAAATGCTGTTTTTTTAACAAGGTGTAAACATAGCCTGGCCACGGTCCATTGCGAAGTGTTCGCAGTCGTTTTCTCCTACTTGGTGTAGACCTCTGGTTAATTTTGAATCTATTGGACAGCGCTGAACCAAGCACTGTCAACCAATTGTTCTGATCGCCTCATTTAGCTCTACCTCCATTTAGAAACACCATTGACTTCAACATCATCTCACTAACCCACCCTGATTGGTCCGCCAGCAAGGTGGCTGTGCAAACGCTAATGCGATCATGATTTCCAGACTTTATCTCAGCTAAATATATTGAGCTGAGAGCAATTGTCTGGCGGCGCCAGGCTAGTAAACATGTTTATTTTTGCTGCGAAGTCTGACATTTTTAAATGAGTCTATGGGAATTGACTTTTGCAGCCAGCCTCAGGCGGCCATTCCATGAACTGCAGGGTTTGACACTTCCGTGTTGTATTCATTTCTCAGCATTGAAGGTTCCCGCTTGGTATGAACACAAACCAAGGCTGTGGGACTTGCAAGAGAACAGCATTGTATCCTATCTGCTCTCTTTTTTAAGTCTTTTCTTTGTAGAGTAGTCTGCTAATTTGTCAATATAGTGTGCCTTTTAACGTATTAACTCAGTTCTATCACATTACAGGTCAACCATGATGTACACGATTACACTGTGTAAACCCTTACTCTATGTCTACTCATGTCTGTGTTTTAGCTCTGAAGATTATCCTGAGATTGAACGTTTATTTCCGAACGCTGACATCCAGTATATCCCAGATGCCAGCCACTGGATCCATGCTGATAAACCCTTAGATTTTATCAGCTCCATCATATCCTTCCTGCAGTCTTAGTGTCATCACACTCAGTATTTCCCCATTGGCTGGGGAAACATGCAGGTTCTTCACAAATGGCAGATGTGTTCACAATGCTAACATTGCTAGTATTTGTATATCCTGGACCAAACTGACTCTTCTAATGCAATGCAAGCCTATCGTATCCTTAATGGGCTCCAACACTGCATAGGCTAGCTGTTTAGAGATGTATTGTAATGTCTCTGCTATTGAGCACAATATACATGTTTAGATGTGTATCTATTTACTAGATGAGTAGACATGGTAAAACCATTTATTTTAACTTAAAGGTCAAATGTTTTGGTGATGATTTACTAATCCAAAGAATAACTAAATTGCGTGTATTATTCTATACTGCATCTTCAGGGCTGGGTATAGAACTCGTAAGTTGGCATGTCCAAATGCGTGTTTAATGGGAAGAGCGAAAGCAGATCATGTGTCCACATAATGTTGAAATACAGTAATTAAGATTGAACTATTTTTGTGTTTTTTTTTTTCTCTCTCAGTTCAACCCAGCCCTGTCTATCACAAATGTCTATGTATGAACAATCTAGTGCTGCTACCATGTTGTTTAAACAAGGAAGTAGGTGAAGATAAGATGGTTTGTATCTTTCCAAAAAACAAAAGTGCTGGAACAAAAGTGACCATGTTTTCTGTAACCGAATCTGAGAATATGGATTTTTTATTTATGTATTTGGGTACATATTAAGGATTGTAATTAGGATGCCTTGAGGCATAATGTAGACTTGTGCACATGTCTTTATTTTAACATTTGTCATTGAAATCTATCTGGGAATTGTAAAATGTACTTGTTAAAACCTTTTAATTTTACTATAACCGTGTCCATGGTGTATCTCATAGTTTTAGATGCAGTATCCTTCACAACTTGATGTCATGCAGAATGCTCTGATTTTATGCCATTAGGAGCCAATTAGGAGCTATAACTTGTGTGATGAATTATCAAACTGCCTCCTGAATATTCCAGGTTATACATCTTTATTTGATATAGATGGATACATTAATGTGCTTCTGTCTCATAAGAAGCCATATTGTTGTTCCTGTCCTGACTGTGTATTGTCTATCTCCTCAGTGCTTTGATGGAAAGAGATTTACTCAGACATGTTGTCTGTATCACGCTTGACATACTCAATTTAAGAATGATACTATATTGGTATATAACAAATATATGCTGCAGTGCAAATATATGATGCACTTTTTATTGTCATAATCACAAGTTACGGTCCATTTGGGAAAGTAGTCAAATAGTGACATTTGCCCATTTTCTTAAGAAAGGTGGTGTATATTTGTATGTGCTTGTGTCCATCTCTTAAACCTTAACTCTATTTAATTCACTGTACTTTGGTGGCTAGCAGGATTAAGATTGGTTGCTGCATTGCTTGTTCTAAATATGAACTGGATTATGTAACCTGCTACCTTGTTTAACAATGTAACGGTGTGTCTTGTGTGACAGTTTGTGCTTTTATAATACGGATGTAAGCAGTGTTTTTTGCTAGAGTGATTCTATGAATGCTGGGGTTGAGGGACTGGATGTTGTATCTAGTTTGATATTTTAAGGGACACTATTGCTCAGAATGAATTACAAAGCAATCATCAGCTCAACCACGGATTCCCGGTCAGATATTTCTCTTTTTGCACAATATGGCCACTCACTCAATTCTGCTGTTTAAGAATGTGTCATAACATAGAGAAGGGAATTTATTTGTGCACATTTAAATGACCCTACACAACATTTTGTGGACCATGAACTGCCCTGTATTCTGTGCATGCTATTTATATTTAACTGAATTTGTTGTTTTGTAGTTGTATCTTTTTCTTTGTTTACATTGCCATAGTAATGACATTCATTCTAGATAATGGCATACATTTAATGTGTGTGTATGTGTGTGTGTGTGTGTGTGATGCATATATATTTCGATATACATAATATAAAAATGTATTACTGATCCATAATAAACTTAATGTCTTAAGGTTAACCCTACTACGTGTTTTTGTACACATACAGCTGTGTTTTGGGCCATGTGAGAACATGCTCTGTTCAATTGTCAACGACATTCAAGGATCCTTTGGCACACTTAAAATGGAAACGTGAAGTCAGGAGCACGATGGAATGCACCCGTGCTGCTGGGTTAAAAGGTTCCATGTAATAAGTGACACCTAGCCGTGGTTCAGTCCAGGGACACCACCTGAAAGCCGTCATCGTCCTTTCCCCGTGCCGGTGCCTGCTGCTTTCCAGTGGGGCCTGGCTTCCCCCTCCTAAGCCTGTCCCTCCAGTTGCGTGGCGGGGCGCTAGGGGGGGCACTAGGTGGCGAGCTGGGGGCCGGTGACTGAGCGGCGGGTCTGGCGATGAAGATCTGGCTGACGTTGGTGGACGGCGGCGGAGCCTCGCGGAATGCTATGGTGGCCGGCCTCTGGATGGGGGCCTTGGCTCTCCTCATCAGGCCTTTGCGACTGTGCTTGCTCTGGCTCTGCTCCGCCAACTGCTGCTGGCTCTGTAGCTGCTGCTGGAGGATGAGCTGGACGTCCTCCTGGGGTGGGAAGAGCAGAACACCGTGGGTGGGCCTGTTATCATGTCTGGAAATGCCTTGGCGAGATTTCACAGGGTTTTAGAGGAGCTGCGTATGTTCGCCACTAGATCTCACACTACACACCAGCATCTCAGACCACACCGAGAAAATGGAGTGGGCCACGCACATGCGCTAACAAAAACGCTATGAAATCAAAGCAGCAGAGATTACAACATTATAATTTACATGTTTAACGCTGTTTATTATTGCATACTGTAATTGTTTACGATTTAATGTCATTGTGGCTTGTAAAGATTGACATTTATCTCATTGTAGCAACCACAATTCTACACCTAATCCTGCAGATAAGATGTTTAATATAATTCCTAATTTGAACCAGCCCAACTATTGCCAAATGTAAATTATTTTCGATAAAAGCATCTGCCAAATACTGTAAATGTCAATATGTTGTCAAAATGTCAAGACAATTGAAAGAATAATTGAAAAATAAACCCTTGCAGTGCACTAGGCTCCCACTAGATGGCCACATAGGCCTAATGCTGGCTTTTTCTCTCATCTTAATGACCAAAGCATGATACAAGATGGGTGAAAAAACACTGCACTGCATTATCGGTGTATGTGAGCATGCCTCCTGATGTTGGCTCAAATTAGCAAAGAATATAAACATCTTAACTGAATACTAAAGCCTGCCCTCTGTATATTTTACATATTTTCATTGTTTACTTCAATACGTTAAGCTTGTTTTCACTCCTAATAAATGTTATTGTACACCAATGTGGAAAGCTGTCTTTGGCTTCATGTTACAGAAAATCACAATAAATAATACAGTAATAAATATTATAGACATTATCATAAATACAAAGCAAACATGGTTCCAGTGAGACTGGTGTTTATGATTTAAGCAAAGTTGTTACTTTTTTAGATGTTCTGTAGCAACCCTATAGTGTCTTCCTGAGGACAGTTGTATACAGTATAGGGCTGTCAGTCAAATAAGAAATATCATTGTGATTAATCGCACGTTTTACGTAATTAATTGTGAACAAATGGCATATTTTTACCTGTTCAACCTGAGTTATATTTTATAACAAGATATGGCAGCTTTATGCAAATGTTTGTATTCATAAAAACAACATTTACATAAAATAAAATAACACATTTTGAACAGGTACAAAAATGCAATTTGTTAATCACAATTAATTACATAAAGCGCCCAATAACTAACCATTAAAACATTAATCAACTGACAGCCCTATTTGACAAAAAGGATGATGATACAACAGATCTGTTGGGTTAATTGTGTGTATCTTCTCTCCGTACATCTGTACTTGATTGTAAGTTTAAAATGCTAAATTCACTGGTGGTTATGGGAGGAATACGTAGCAACAGTGCATCACCCTGCTGTGTGTCTGTGTGGCCTCTGACCCCTCCCTTACCTTCCAGGCATCTAGCTCCAGCGAGAGCTCCAGCCTCTTTTGCACGGCCTCCAGCAGCTGGTTGTTCAGGGACATCATCTCTGTCTTGCTGCGCAGGAGTTCAGCCTCCATCGCTTTCTTCCTGCACGCACACACGCACACACACGTGCGCACCCACACACACACACACACACACACACAGTACCGCTCAAAAGAGAGCCAAGATCCTTCCTTATTTCTTGTTATGTTTGATTCAGCTGCTAGTGTAGTGCGTGTGTGTGTGTGTGTGTGTGTGTGTGTGTGCTCTGCTCCCACAGTGTCTTTTAAATCTAAGACACTTTTTTGGATTGTTCTGACTTTGCAGCACTTTGGTCAGCCTCTGTTTGTTTTTAAATGTGCTCTATAAATATAGCTGACTTGACTACTCACTTTTCCATAGCGTCATCTCTATCACATAGTGCTTGCTGTAGAATGGCACTGTCTTGGTTCTCTTTCTTATCTTTAGCCTCTCCAGACCCTGCGTCCTGTCAGCAAATGGATGGTTAGGTTATATTATCTTACATCCATTCTGTACAGTATGAATCATCATATTTATTTTCCACATTTGCCTTTGGCTTTACAGGTTAGGTAAAAACATCACAGTAAAATCACAATAAATACATGAATAATTATCACAAGCATACAAACAATCGCAGCAAACATGGTTCCAGTGAGAGTGATGTTTTACAAATTTAACAAAGTCATTGCATTGAAAGACTTTGTAGATTATCTTATATTGTAGCATCTCTAGGGCCATTTTATAAACTTTATCTATATGTACAGTAGGTAGGCTACTATATTATCTATTATATATATCTATGTAGGTACTGTATGTATTTACAGTATACTGTATGCAAGTGTGTATGTCTCTATGTAGGTACTGTTGATGGAGATTTAGAGTATTGAGCCTGCCACTGCCTGGCCATCTCACCACTGGGTGGCTCAGGAGAAAGGGAGAGGATAGCGCCCCAGAGGCCCCGCCTATACCCCAGGGGAGGGACTATAGGGGGGTCGGGTCATACTATGTCTGTCATAGTATGAATGTACTGTGTGCATTAGCAGCTTAATATTTCAATTAAGTGAAGTGCCTTCAAGAGCATAATATTCTCTCTGGAATGCAATCAGGGTTCCTCTCTGGTTATGGTTGTGTCACTACCATTTGAAAGGTTTCAAATATACATATAATAAATTAAGGCTAAGTCAATAAATATATATTGCATATATATTTATTGACTTAGCCAAAGCATTCAATACAGTATACTAAACCATTCTCATTGGCCAGTTAAGGAGCATGGGTATTTATGACCAGTCTTTTGACTGGTACACTGACTTCTGTACCTCTCTCACAGAGTGGAACATGCAGCTCAATCCTAGGCCCCACTGTTGGGCTAACCATCCAAAACGTTGCTCCATCCTCTGAACTTGTGTTGCACAATAACAAAGCTTTGCCAGTGTCCAATAGGCTTTCACCAATCTTAACCTTGTTCTTATCTGAATACCTTCAAAATAAATGCCATGTGGTTTGCCAGAGAGAATGTCCTTCCCCCCAACCAGTGAGATTACTACATGTGAGGGTGTTGAGTTTGAGGTTGTTAATGCAAACAAGTTTTGTCAACATATTTGTCTACCATGTTGTCCCAGTGATAATAATTGTCTACCATGTTGTCTTTCTGTTATGATGTTATTGTTATGTAGTGTTGGCTCCTTGTCTGTGCTTGCTGTTATTTATGTTGTTGTGTCTTTATTGTGTTGAGGTTTTCATTTCTCACCCGTCATCTCGACACCTTTGTCTCCTGCTATGCCATTATTGTACATAAGAATTTGTTCTTAAGCACCCTCCTGTTATGTTTCCGGTCAACTTGACCCATTTTAAAGTTACAAAATCTAAAAAAAATAAGTTACAATTATTTATTCGGTATAAATCTTCTTCAGCTTTACTTAATAAGTGTAATCAACATATAAAATGAAAAGATATTTGCAACCCCCATGTGCATGCTTATATTACATAGGTGCTGTTCGGGTCAATTTGACCCAGCAGTCACTGCTGGAGGCTAAACTGGAGGCTAAAAGGTGTCAGAAGTTTCAAATACTATTTGTTTCTTTGCAACTGTGAGATATATTTCACCCCAATCTCACACACACACCACCACCCCCCCCTTCCCCCCACACATACACACACACATACACACACACACACACTCTCTTGACCTCATCTGTAAAGTGCAAAAATGCAGGTGTTCTTATGACTTTTGACGTATGACGTATTTTACATGTAGGTATTTCCAAAGTATATTAAAAAAAGCTTTAACATGCTTAACATACTTTAGATTTCTGACATTTTTGGATAATTAAACATGCCCCCGGTCAAATTGACCCAGGAACATAATTGCTGTTCCTAAGAAACGAACATAACAGGAAGGTTAAGCAATTTTGCCTAGTAACATAGAGGTCAAAAAAGAGATGATTTTAATCCTAAAAACCTGTGCGTAGGTAGAGTATGAGGTGAAGAATCTATATGGTTTAGCATTGAAAGAATGCAGTATAACAAAGGTAGAGCTACTTCCTTTCGTCTATGGGATTGAAACGTGTCAGGCCGCATAGCTGAGCTGTTCCTCAGCTCAAAACTCCAATAAGGAGGAGTTGTGACCAACATGTGATCTTGTGAGCAGTATCTTGGCACCAGCACCAGGGCATATTTTGAGTATCATAATGAGCCGGTCTAATAGAAATTAAAATCAGTGTCTGTAACATGCTGCAAAATGTATTACTGAACAAATGGTTTAAATACATTTATACATTTTGAATTCATCTTATTAGTTACAAAACCTTTAACCTATGGAAATAAATTGGGGAAATTCCTCAAAACCAGTTGTAGGCATTTGCAATAGTATACATGAAACCAGTCTTTGGAGAACTCAGTGTAGGAAGGCAAAGAGGTAGGTGCAGATCATGTTTCAGCATAAGGAGTGCCATTTTGACGACTGTATTATTTGCAGTATAAACTGTCCTGAAAGCCAACACGCACTCCCGCTGTTGATGGCTAGTGCAGGGTTAAGGTTGCAGATACCATCTACTGCATGAAGGGGGCAGCATGCTAACCTGTTTGGTGTGGCGGATGGCCAGCTGCCGGGCCACGTTCTGCAGCTGGCTGAGGGCGGTGTCCAGTGAGCTCCCCTGAGCGGGCAGCTCCGTCGCAGCGCTCTCCGGCTCCGTCAGTGGACGCAACAGCCTCAGGATCGACAGGACCTCCTTGGTGACCTACAGCATAGAGGCACCTCAGTCTAATGTTTCACTGTCAAACGTGTGCGCGTGCGTGTGTGTGCGTGTGTGTGTGTGGTGTGCGTGTATGTGTAAGTGTGTGTGTGCGTGCGTGTGCACGTGCATGTGTGTGTTTGCATACGTGCGTGTGCCCAACTGCACGTGTGTGTGTGTTTGCATACGTGTGTGTGCGAGTGCGTGCACATGTGTGTGCGTGTGGGCATGTGTGCACGAACCCTGTGTTGACTCCATGCGGGCCCATCTCTGCTCACCTGAGTGCTTGCGTGTGCATGTGTGTGTGTGTGTGCGTGCGTGCACACACCCTATGTTGACTCCATGCGGGACCATCTCTGCTCTCCTGAAGTCGGTCCACCTGAGCCTTCAGCTTTAGACTGCGTCTGCGAGACAGCTCCACCTCTCGACGCACCTCCTTCAGCTGAGCACACACACACACACACACATACAAGACATGCGTGTGTATCATTGACTTTCTAACACACTTATTTACTCTGCGTTTATTCACTTACGTCTGCATTTGCTTTTGTAAACACAAACAAAACACTGTTTAATGACATGTAAAGGCTGTGTAAATAGAAACCTTCTACATGCTTGACTGAAACTGGGTGAGGTCATTTTCGTCGCACAGACGCTGAGATGATGGTAATGCTTATATCACAAGTCAACTTCCCCAGTCATTTAGTCATGATCACATATCAAGCCCAGATGATAGTTATGCAGTGTGTGTGTGTGTGTGTG
>JAODUE010024297.1:0-41805 GCA_027564755.1 Amblyopsis hoosieri
CCCCCCCACCCCCCACCCCCCTTTCCACACACACACAACAGGGACCTGAAGCTGGACAACGTGTTGCTGGACTACGAGGGCCACATAAAGATAGCAGACTTTGGCATGTGCAAGGAGAACATGGAGGGAGACGCACGGACATCCACCTTCTGCGGCACCCCCGACTACATCGCCCCCGAGGTGACCTTTGTTGGGAAGAGCGTGGCGTAGACGTTCCGATGAATCAGTTCTGATGAATCAGTTCCGATGAATCAGTTCTGATGAATCATCTGCATCATCATTCTAAAATGATTACACTTTCTGACGTGCTGCTTATAACTGCCGGTGTGCGTTTGTTTGTGTATGTGTGTGCGTATGTGTTTGTGTGCGTGTTTACGCGTGTGTGTGTGTGCGTGCGTGCGTGTTTACGCGTGTGTGCGTGCGTGCGTGCGTGCGTGCGTGCGTGTTTACGCGTGTATGTGTGTGTGTGTGTGTGTGCGTGTGCAGATTCTGCTTGGTCAGAAGTACAACAGCTCGGTGGACTGGTGGTCGTTTGGCGTGCTGCTGTACGAGATGCTGATTGGCCAGTCTCCCTTCCACGGTCGAGACGAGGAGGAGCTGTTCCAGTCCATACGCACCGACAACCCCTCGTACCCTCGCACCTTGCCCAAGGACGCCCGAGACATCCTCATCAAGGTCAGACGCGTGTTTGATTATGTGTGTGCGTGCATATGTGTGTTAGAGTTGTTTTACAGGAGTTATATTATATATTACTTTTTTTTTATTAATATTATAGATGTTTTGTGTAGAATTTGTATTTAATGTTTCTGTATTTCTTTCTAAATATATTGAAATGTAACAAATACAAGTAAATATTAATATCATTAAAATGTAACTATTTTTTATTATTGTATAATAATTTGATGATGATTATTATACATTAGAGGTATTATACTGTGTGTTCTCTAGCTGTTTGTGAGGGAACCGGAACACAGGCTGGGGATTAAAGGAAACGTCAGACACCACAAGTTCTTCAGCAGCACTGACTGGGCTGCTCTGGAACAGCGGAAGGTGGAGCCGCCCTTCAGGCCAACTGTGGTAAGTGCAGTCGGCGTAGCAAAACGACTTTTAAAATCTCAAAAGCGTGTGTGCACTGTGTTCAAGGCTCACAACACAACCGTTGCTCTCTGCCCGCTCACACAGAAATCAGACAGTGACTGCAGCAACTTTGACAAGGAGTTCATCAA
This sequence comes from Amblyopsis hoosieri, assembly GCA_027564755.1. Taxonomy (NCBI): domain Eukaryota; kingdom Metazoa; phylum Chordata; class Actinopteri; order Percopsiformes; family Amblyopsidae; genus Amblyopsis; species Amblyopsis hoosieri. The sequence goes on from JAODUE010024297.1 coordinate 1,227, forward strand.
CGAGAAGCCCAGGCTCTCATGTGTCGACCGGGCCCTTATTAACAGTGTGGACCAGACCATGTTCAGAAACTTCTCCTTTGTGAATCCAGGAATGGCCCGAATAAAAGCTCCCTGAGCGCTCGGTACACAACCCATCACACACACACACATAAAGCACTTAAAGGTGGAGTCAGGAATTCTGAAGAAATTTGAACTCGAGCAAAACAAAAACCGCTCTCCCTTCGATGACATAGGGTGCTCCCACAGAAGCTCCACTCCCCTCCGACGTTGGACACACATTGCCAAGGCTAGGATAGTGTTGAGAAGTGCGGTCTGCACCACTTTGTTTGTGTTCCCATTTACAGAGCCAGAGCTATGCCAGGCTTCTTTTCCCAGCAGGCATACGGAAGAGGAAGCTAGCAGACATTCACTGAATTTCACACAAAGTGTTATTAGCTTACAATTGCTGACTCCACGTTTAAAATTAAAGGGACATGCATCATGAATGTCACAAATCCTATAACCAGTGTCCACATTTGTACATACAGCCACTAAGCCTGAGAGTGACATGGATGCATTTAAGAAGATAAACTAGACTCTTTAAACTACGACTACAGGTGAAAACAGACCAATTGTGTATTATATTTAACAGGCATTGTTTTTTGGATTATTTCCCCTCATTTCTGTGGTATTCTTAGTCAGGCATATTTTAAACTGTACTTTAAAAATACATTTTAATAGCCAAGAGTATTCTAGTCTATGCTTACCATGTGTGCTATGAAACGGTTTGAAATTGACACATGTATTTAAGTGTATTATTTTTGTTTACGTGCATTTTACTGTACTTCAGACAGTTTAACAGCTGTAATGTGTTATCACATACTGTGTATACGTAGTGTTTTGTTCTAAGTGTATTGTGTACAATGAAATCCAGGTTTTGTAGACGTCTGTGCATTTCTTTGAGTAAGACATGCTTCCTCCTAATGATGACCACTAGATGGCAGTGTGTTAATTAAATGTAATGAAACGAAAGACAAACCAAGACTGTTCAAACCTACCGATTTCACTGTTAGTAGCATGAAAAGTAAACATTGTGTAAACATCAACAGAGGAAGACAAACACCACGTCTGTTCTTTTTTCATGAACGTCTTTAATAAGAGTGTGAACTCATATTAGGCTCATTTAGTAACAATAACATACAGTCTTTCACACATCCTCAACCACATTCAGCCAAACCTTATACTGCAGCAGATGTGTCAATATCATGTCAGTGATTTTCAGTTGGGCAGTTGAAGTGTTTGTGAATAGTTATGCTTCAGCTGACGAATGCATTCGTTCGTTATTTTATATCACTGATAAATAAAAGATTGTCTTTCTCCAGAGCTGTAGAACAACAGGTCAGAATACATCATTGTGATAGTGTCTTAGCTTCTAGTTTCCCCTCAACAAATTACTAAACCATAGTAAAGCTGTAAATAAAGACAATAACAGTAATGTGAAAGACACAATAAACTGAATTGAGGTCTTAACAGGTTGGCAAATGTGCAGTAACAAAAGCTACTGTATTTAGACAGCATATAGCACATCTATATTTACATTATGCGTGGGAAACACCATTGGCAGGTTTCAGCATCAGCATTTTTCTTTGACCTCTCAACACAAACCGTTGTATTCACATTGCAGGAGCCCACGCATGAGCCAGGGGTCATGTTCAAACTCAGTCACATCATTGTCGTTGGCCAAGACATTAAAATTACACAAGTGCAGCTGAGATACAGACACTTTGACACACAAGACAGACAGACAGACAGACTGTCTTGAGTGACGCATTGAAAATAGCCAGCTATAGAAGTTTGAAGTGTCCATGAAAAGACTGGCTTCAAGGCCATGCCCCTTTCATTCAAACAGACATAACAGACACATGGTGGACACAAGCTAACTAAGACAAAATCATTATTCTTATGATTCTCTCTCTACGTTTCTTCATACTTGGCATTGAATACGTTTGCTATTTTATCAATTCCCCAGTAAATAACTTCTATTCGCCCGCCCCTCTCGCACTTTCCTGTAGATACATACATAGTAGACCTACATTTGTCAGAGGTGAGACATTTGTTGAGGGCAGAGGTTCATATACAGTACTCTTTCAGAGGCCTGGTGACCTAACAGGGCATGTGTCTTCAACAAGACAACAGGCTAGGGAATCTGCCCAGGCCTCGTGTGATTGGACAGCCATCACAATCCCAGTGTTCACTACTTCACAAGGCCTCGGTCTCTGACAAACCAGAATGGTTTACACAGTTAACACACACACGCACACACACACACACGCGCGCCTTGTGCTCCTGTAGCCTCGTAGATGCACGACAGGAACAGGCAGTCCCATTTTCGGGACGTTACACACACGTGGTGTGAAGTCCAAATCATCCCCCCCCCCACACACACACACGCCCGTAAGAAATTAACGGCTGTGGGATTTCAGACAGCATATGAACGTGTGTGTGGGCTAAACACACACCATCAGTTTTACCACGACTCTACCTGGTCGCAGGACAGAAGAAGTTGGGGGCGGGGGGGCGGGGAGTCTAGCGGTGGGGGGGGGGTCTACTGCCTCCTGGTGGCGGCGGCCGCACCGATGCTCTGGCCGAGGCCCCGGCTGAGCTGGGGAAAGCGCACGGCGGGGGTCCTGGGGGTGGGGCCGTACAGGCCCAGGTTCCTGGCCGCCGGCGAGCGGCGCGGCCGCTTGACGCTAGGGAACGGGGAGAAGACCGAGGGGGATGGGGGAGGTGGGGGGAGGAGGGTGGATGAGTTGGGGGTCGGGCTGGGCGTGGAGGAGCAGGGGGGGGAGAGGGAGGGCGAGAATGGAGGAGGGAGAGGGGGGCTGGCAGGGGAGGCGTTGCTGTCCGAGCCGGAGGAGTCAGACTCCCCGCGGGGGGGAGTGGAGGGAAGGATGAGGAGGGGGAGGGGGAGTTGGGGCGGGTCCGGTGCGTCAGGGAGAGCGGGAGAAGGGGAGGGAGCGCGGGAGACAGGGTTGTTGTTGTTGTTATTGTCGTCGTCAGGGACGACGGTGGCGGGAGGCTCCGCCTCCAAGTCCAGGGAGGCCACGCCCTCCTCGATCGCCCCGGCCCCCTCCTCACCGGGGTCGGATACGGCGCCGCCGGGGGTCGGAGAGACGGGGGCGTCCCTGCTCCCCCGATCGCCCTCCCCCTCCTCTCTCTCCTCCTCCCCCTCCTCTCTCTCCTCCTCCCCCTCCTCCTCCTCCGTCTCCCTGAAGCCCAGTTGCGCACGTGCGTGTGCCAGGTTCCTGCGGTGAGCGCGCACGTGAGCCCGCCAGGGGGACCCCGCCGCGGCCCCGCGGCCCGGGGAGGAGGGCAAGCGCTGGGAGCTGGTCCGGGCCTGGGCACTTCCTCCCCCGCCCACCGCCCTGGAGCCCCGGAGGCAGGGGCTCCCACCGCGGGGCTTCTTCCCCAAGAGGAGGTGGTTGACCACCGGGGAGGATGGGCCAAGCTGGGAGGGGAGCACACTGGTGGCCGGGCACTTGTCTAGGCAGGGGGGGAGGAGACAAGGAGGGAGAAGATAGGAGGGAGGAGACAGCAGATAAACACATCAATAACATGACTAGTTATCTAATCCAGGGGTTCCCAGCCGGTGACCCCCAAGTAATTAAGAGACCCCCACCCCACGATAGACGAAGGTGGTTGAAGCATAAAAGCTGCAATACTATTTTATAGTAATTACAGTAAACTGTAGGCTAGTAGCAATCAGTCAATGTATAAACTGTACTGTAGTAAAAATGATGGCTAAATATACCATTGCTAATCTTGTTGTTGAGAGTTGTAACCGATCCATGGGGCTAATATAATTATATTAATTTACATGCATAGGTCTAATGTCAAGCATCAGCCATGTCTAACCTACCCAGGCCACACTATCAACAGCAGGTTTATAAAATGCATCTAAATCCTAAAGTAGAGATTGGCTGTCATTTACAACTTAACTTAAAACTTACTTTAACACTGGATCATGTCACACAACAATACACAACTGAGGATACACTGCAAATCATTCCACCATCTTGGATAAAGGGGACATCTGTTCCATGGACAGTTCAGTTTCACATCAATATACCCCGGGGACGACAATTTTTACGTAACCCCTCCCAGATTGGATTACCAGCGAAGACAGCTGTTATAGTGATTGGCTGGGAATGTGTTGGCCCTCCATAAGCACTGAGCCAATCAATTTTTTGTAACTATTGTATCATTGAACATTTTTATGGTGTTTTTCTTTTTTTGTGTTAAATTATACAATATTAATCATAACAAATGGACAGTATTTTGGCCAGTGTGTGTGTGCATGCAGAACATGAAATTGGACCCAAACTGTGCTCCAGACCCCAGCAGGATTAGCGGTCCAAAAGAAGGTTAGTAAGGAAGGCTTTGAGAAGGAATCCAGCACTTAGATAATACCAAATAAAATCCTGTTCTTTCTCTAAGAGACAACCTTTTCCTGGAGACATTTATAGTTACATACACACATTTGCATGTGTGGACTGCCAGTCCAAATTGTCAAGCCTGTCAGCAAACAAAAAATAATGTGAATGGCTCCAATATAGACGTTGTCTCCAAAATTATCTTAAAAAAAGTATAATAACTGCAAATAACCAGAACAGCCTGTCTGGCACACAAACCATGGAACAGAACCAGCCACACACCGAAGAAGAGAGAGATGTGTTTCTACAGAAGCGCCTCTATTAGTTTGCAGCCTCCTTTATATTCAAGTATGTAACTTATGAGACGTGATCAGCCTCAATCACTTAATCAGCATAAAGCAGTGAAGCACCAAAGAAATCTACAGCAGAGCACCCCCATCCCAGACAACCATTTGGACCAACCCAAGAGTGGTTTATACCATTTATGTGATGGTCAGCGGGGTTGGAAGGAACCCCCAAGTTTGTAGACACTGGATATTCAGGTCCTATGGGAGGGGATTCATTTTATCGTTAGTTCTATGTGTGTGTGTGTGTGTGTGTGTGTGTGTGTGTGTGTGTGTGTGTGTGTGCGCCTCTGCCTACCCATGAGTATGTTTTTCTCTGTGTGTGCGTGCAGGTTTGTTTGTGTGTGTGCGCCTCTGCCTACCCATGAGTATGTTTTTCTCTGTGTGTGCGTGCAGGTTTGTGTGTGTGTGTGTGTGTGTGTGTGTGTGCGCGCGCATATGTACATCTGTGTCTGTCTGTGTGTGTCCGTTTGTGCGTGTGTCTGTTCATGTGCGTGCACAGGACTCTGTGTGTGTGTGTGTGTGTGTGTGTGTGTGTGTGTGTGTGTGTGTGTGTGTGCGTGTGTGCGTGCGTGCGCTTGTGTACATGTATCTGCCTGTGTGTGTGTGAGTGTGCAATGCGTGCCCACCTGTGCGTATGTACAGCTGCATGGCCTGTTGCTGCTGCCTCCTCTTGATGCGCACGTACTGCTGCTTCAGGGCGCCGATGTCCGTGCTCATGCGCTCCATCATCATGCTGTTGACGGCCGCCTGGGGCTCCAGACGGCCCGCCCCCGCCGGCCCGCCGGCCCCCACTGCACCAGGGCTCAGCTCCGCTATGCTGCCCTGCTCCCGCCTCTGGTCTGCTGCGAGGGAGGGGGAGAGAGAGAGGGAGAGATGTGGGATATTCTATGTACAGTTATGTTTCAGTTTGTGTACTGTCCAAAGAGAGAGAGAGAGAGAGAGAGATGATAGAGAGGATATTATTTGTCCAAAATGTTCGACTCCATTTTATTTGTTATGCTTTGGCAAAATTGTCTTTGAACTTTCATTACAATTAAGTAAATTAGAGAGAGAAAGAGAGAATCTGCCCTTGGTTACTGAGCAACGCAGAAACACTGGTCTTTTGCTCTTTTGCTAGGCAATCGCTTTGCTCTTATCAACTTGATACAAGGTGGCAATAGTTCATTTTGGCCACAGTGGGGCAGTGTTGGTTTCACGTGGGTCACTGTTAACACACGGCTTTGTGCATCTGTGTATTTCACATGCTCTCAAAGGCATGCTGAACAATTGTCTGGTGTACCAAGGTTTCAGTAAACGCAGTTAATCTACACTCAAGGCAGGGTCAGTCATTCCTCCTAACTTCGAGCTCAAATCAAAACAGCATCGCTCCTCAGGCCTCTGCAGCGCCGACTCACACATAGATATGCATTGTGAAGCAAAGCGTAGTGCTACGGCTTTGTTTATAAGAGCGGTGTTCGCTACTTTGTTTATGTTGCTATTTACGGTGCCAGGGCTGTGTGGAAGTACCAGACTATTGTTTTCAACACGCACATAGAACAGTAAGATAGCGAAATGCAAGGAGATATTTGTTGAATTTGACAAAAAGTGTATTAACTTACATTTAGCTTGCAATAGCTGACTAATGTATACCTTTAATCTACAGTACATGAAGTTCATCTACACTTGACAGCAGATTTAACACTATATTTATCAGTTGCCGTACTTGGGCTGCCTTAAACAATATTTAAGTCAAAAACTGCATGAAACCCATGTCGACTTGACAGTTAAGAAACGGCCGGGTTGCGTTGACCTCACAGAACACAGCATGTTTTCTCAGATAACGCTCTTGGCCCTTGTTTACCAGGAAGGCGTGTTGAAGGAGAAGGAAATGGTTTCATTTGAGAATACAAAACAGTGCGTCTGATTGTATAAGGCTGGAGGTCTGTCTAAAGTCCTTATAGGTCAGTCTGGCCACGCGGCAGCCATTTTGATAATGATCCCGGGCAGTTATCTAAATGAATAAAAATGAGACAGTTGTAACTGCACTGTCAATGATCACCGGGACATAAAAACAGGGTGTTACTGTATACAATCACCAGTCAAATCTGATAACTGCTTAAAATGTTTAGTGACTGCCCCAAAATAAAGCTTAAAAAGTCCCCCCCCCGCTCCTAACAAGGTTTACTTCTACTGTGTTGCGTCAGTGCCACCACATGATTATTGGCTGAAATAGGTTACGGAATAAAGAAGACCGTCTTTGGCGAGATTCAGAATTCATTATTATCATGTTATTATATAGATGAATGTAGCAGCAAACACCTACAACAACTATTTTCTAAATTCAGTAAAACATATAGTGGCGTAATTACATCCTGAGCACAGAACGACATCACACTCACTCTGTGTGGGGTGATGTCATCCAAGCTCTTTTTGTTTTCAGAGGCAGGCTGGCAGCATGTGCACGTTAGTGTGTGTGGTGTGTATGTGCCCCACATAGCGTTTGTTTTGTTCTGAGATTCTGGTGTACTTAGTGTGGCAGCTGAAACAGCTTCTATAAAGCTACCAATCAAATCAAATACGGTCTGTGTGTGCATCCGTGTGTGTGTGCATCCATGTGTGTGTGTGTGTGTGTGTGTGTGTGTACTGACCCCTCAGATTGTTCTGGTATCTCTGGAGCTCCGGGGCCAGTAGGCCCCCTAGTGGCCCCAGGCAGCCCAGAGCGGTCACCACCGAATCTTCATCGTCCATCTCAGCATCATCGTCACTTTCCCATCCTCCCAGATTCCCACTGCAACAGGACAGGTCTTCATCATTACCCTCGTCATCACACTAGCTTCACCAACACGTAAATGTAATTAGGAATTATTCGCTAGGGCTGTGCAATTAATCACATTTTAATCTTGATTTCAATAACGGCTCCTAACAATTACTAATTACTAACCCTAACAATTACAGAAACAATATAAATCGATAGAAAATCATTTTGCTGTGCAATTAATCACATTTTAATCTTGATTTCAATAACGGCTCCTAACAATTACTAATTACTAACCCTAACAATTACAGAAACAATATAAATCGATAGAAAATCATTTTGCACATTACATTTGCAAATAAACTCTTATTTTGTCTTGTGTTCTGAATGACCTTCTTCCCTTGCTGGGTGAAAGTGAGATAACAACGTGAAACGTATTTAGAGACATTTCACAGTTGAAGTGGTTTTCTCTGTTAATTTGTTTCACTGTTGAGGTGCAGTAAATGCAACATCTTTCCGAAGTCAATGAATAATCATTAAGCAATCATAATTTCAATATTGGCCAAAGATTATTAATTTTCCCAGAATCGAGCAGCCTTAGTTATTCCTCAAATGGTAGTGAAGTTAGCCTTTACATTTACAGGGTTTCCTCTACATGGTGACGAGTGCTGTCTGTACTTATATAGTATAGTCAAACATTTACCACTCACCCTCATAAACCCACATTTGCATATTGCATTTGTAGCAAATATTATTAGAGTGCAAAGGGCTCCGATAGTGACATGTGTGCAACGCATGGAAGGAGATGCCGAGGGCAACCTGGAGCTTTACGACACTCATTCATCACACTTGATGAAGTACAGCAGCCCTGTTCAGTCTGGACAGACAGCAGTTAACCTACATTGTGGTGGTGGCTGAGCTGTAAACTAAACAACAGATCGGGATTTTATGGTCTGAAAATGGCTCTACACGTCATATCCGTTAAAAACAAAATCGCCTTAGAGGACTTGGCTGGTACACTTGGTCCGCTCGTGCGGGCGGGAAGGGGGTCCCCCTTTCAGCCCGCTCCCCTCCCCTCACTCATCTCCCCCTTGTGCAGTGGGTGGAGTCAGGCTCAGACCTGGGGCGGAGTTACACTTTAAACCCGCTGTACTGTAGGTAGGATTTAAGAGCTTCACATTTCGAACTTATTAGAAAAGTCATAGCAGCTTTCAGTAAGTGACACGCCTCGGACCTGAAGGTTCTGACTGGTCCAGCTACCTTACCTGTCAATCACATGAATGCGCACACACACACAGCTACAAGAGGTTTGTAAACGGCTTCGGAATTCCTTACGAGTAACAACTGAACTGACCGATCGGCATCATACCGATATCTACGGCAGTGGTTTAGGTGTGACGACTTGAACAACAATAATGACGGGCAGATGGTTCATCCAATCGACTGCCAAGTATGTGAACAGAGTTCTAATAGTTCTGACGCACGGTCGCCCAGGCGGACGGCTCCCCGGATGGACTTGTGACCGACAGTCCCTCTGGCGTGTCAAGCTAGCTCCACGGAAACAGCGCGGTCATACAAACCTTCCGCTGGGTTTCACCGACGTGGGGAAGGGGGTGATGTTGTAGGTGTATTTCTCCCTCAGCTCGGCCAGTTGGGGGAATGGGAACACGGCCATGGAATACACCTCCTGGAAAACGGACAAACTCTACTATCAACCATCTGCATGTTTACATTAACAGCAATAGGAGGGAGGGAAAGAAAGACCAAATAAGGATTATGAAAACAAAACAGAAAGAAAACATTTATAATGAAAGGAGTGAAGAATATCAGACTACCATCTCAGAGCGTGTGTGAGCGTGTGTGTGTGTGTGCATGTGTGTGCGAGTGTGTGCGAGCGTGCGTGTGCGTGTACCTGCATGAGGTCCACAGGGTCGATGAGGCCGTGCTCCAGCATCTCCTGGGTCAGACAGCCCATGGTGCTGTAGAACTCATCTGCTGTCTGACAGTACTCTATCCTCCTGTGGCGGGAAAGATGGGGGGTGGGGGGGAAGGGGAGTGGGAAAGGAGAGAAAGGGGAGGGAGAGAGAGAGAGGAGAGATTAGAGGAGCCACAGGAGAGAGAGGACTATTTCACATCAGGTCATTCAGCGGACGCATTTATCCGAAAGCAAATTACTCCGTCATCACAAGAAGCAGGTGGGGATTAGTAGCCCGGTGTAACCAGACCTAATACACGTGTGCAGAAGGTCTGGCAATGCAGGGCATAGACCTCCGATTCATTTTAAAACTATTTGACAACGTTTAACCAATCAGCCTCCTTCTGCTCCATCATCGTTTCGACGTCTTCTCACTAGCCCACTCAGGCCTCTTGTTCGAGGACATCTACAAGTGGGCCAACACTGGGGCTCGAACCCATGACTGTCCGGCTGGCAGTCAAAGACACGACAAAGCGTGACTCTAGTAATGCTGCCTCCTCTAGGACCATTTAGGAAGCAAGAGCATAATGAGGACCACTTCCTCGTCCTCCGTTTTACCAGGTTAGTCTCACGGAGATTCAAAATCTCTTTTCCAAGAGAGACCTGGCAAAAAAACTTTATATGTTAACATAAGTTAACATAAAACCACAAAATATAAAGATTTAACGGCGTCCTTGAGTGTGTGTATGTACGTACAGTATGAGATATACAGTGTATGTGTGTGTAGAGGGGGTCCACGTACTCTCCCAGTCTCTCCCAGATGGCGAGGCCCACCCGGAGCAGAACCTCTGAGCCTTCGAAGAACACCGAGTCCCAGATCTTCAGGACGGTGTGTGGCGGCAGGCAGGTGGCGAACATGGTGAGAAACCACTGCATGGTGAAGACGTTGGTCAGGGGGGGCTCATAGCTGCCTGGGTGGGGGAGGAGAGGAGGACCACCGCCACAGGTTAGCGCTTAGCGCGCACATGCTAGCTGTTAGCACGCATGGGCTAGCGCGCACAGGTTAGCTGTTAGCACGCACGGGCTAGCGCGCACAGGTTAGCTGTTAGCACGCACGGGCTAGCGCGCACAGGTTTAGCTGTTAGCATGCACGGGCTAGTGCACACACAGGTTAGCTGTTAGCACGCACGGGCTAGCGCACAGGTTAGCACACACTCACAGCTTGGTTGTGCGGATTAACACTGGTGTGGACAAAAATACAGACATGCAGAAAGGGCAGGCAGACAGGTGGGCCAGACAGACAGACAGACAGACAGACAGCAGGCTTACCTCCAGCCTCTCTGTTAGCCATCTTCTGCAGGTGGTGCAGGTGCTGAGAAAGCCTCGACAGCTTCAGGCGCAGCAAATCTCTAAACACAGCCATGTCCACTGGTGGGAGAGGAAGACAGGGTGGGAGAGAGACAGACAGGGTTTGTGTGTGTGCGCGCGTGTGCAGTTTGTGTGTGTGTGTGTGTGTACCTGACAGTGCTTGTAGGTTGTTGGCAAAATAACTCTCTGGCAACACTTTGTCAATCAGGTATATCATCACCTGGATGGAGGCAGAGACAGGCAGGCAGGTAGGTAGACAGACAGACAAGCAGATAGACAGACAGACAGACAGACAGGCAGGCAAGTAGATAGACAGATAGGCAGACAGACAGGTAGATAGACAGGCATCAGCAGGTAATGTATGCACTATGACCCCAGTAGTAAATTCAAGGCCAGCCAGACACAAACTAAGCACCTCTGTGGCCACCAGAGGGCACCGAAGAGCACTTACAAAAAGGCAATAAGATAAAGCCATGACTAGTACTGTAGATACTACAGGTTTAATCAATTTTCGCTGCCTGCTGGTGTCACATTAAATTGAATAAATGAAGTTGCCAACAAAATAAATAAAAATATATTTAAAAAAGTGGCATATCCTTCAGGAGGAAAAATAAATGAATAGTTATGCTTAGGCCCCCATAAAGGCCTTCGGACCATCCCTGAGTAAACTCTTACTCTAATCACTGTTTGTTAAGCTAGAGTCAGTCATTCTGCAGAAAACTTGTTAATATTTGAACTCTATTAAAAACACAAACACCTCTCCCTTCAATTCCCTCACGTACACACTGGAAACGCATTGCCAAGCCTGCAATAGTGTTTTTGTGTACCACTTAGTTTGTGTTCATATTTACCGAGCCAGGGCTGTAGTGTGTAGAAACACCAGATTATTTTTTCAGTGCGTACACAATGGGCGGACCGCGCGAGGAGACATGAACTGAAATTGACCTGAAATGTTATTAGCTTACAATCGCTGACTCCCCCTTTAGATTGTGTGCAGTCACGAGTCTATTAGAACGTCTACCTTGAGCGCGTCACTCTCGTTGCCCTCGGTGACCTCTAGTATGAGCGCCGCCAGCACGTTGAATCCCTGGCAGTAGCCCACGGCTTTATTCCAGCGGGCGAACGCCAGCAGTACTCTCTTCAGGACCACCCGGTCCTGCTCCCCCTCCTGGCCACAGTAGGAACTGCAGCCCGTCCTGTGGAGGTCCTGTCAAGGGCATGGACAGAGGGAGATGCATTTTCCCCCCGGATGCTGGCTGAATAGAACAACAGAAGGATCCTCAAAAAGTGAGTTTAAATCCTACTAACTAAGGTGATTAAAGCTTTCCGTTTGAATATGGGGAAAGAAAGATGGCAGGAATGTGTAAAATAGAACAAATCTAGACGGACTGGACTTTGCCCGCTTAACGGGAACAGCTGTTGAGCTTTCCACGAGCGATTTCCGCCACCTCCCTGCCACATAGACGTGAGCAAACATCCTCCACCAGAGCTGCGAACCCCGTCATGCCATGCACGCACACACACACACACAAAGTGTTTAACTGCTGTGCAGAGGCTTAATGTTTGCAGTCAGTTATTACCAGTGATACAAGGTCAATAAAAAAATAAACTATAATTAAAACTATAATTAAAATAAATAAACAAACATACAATATCAGGACATTTATGAGTCATTCATAATTTTGTAAAACCCAGAATTAAAAGGCAAAGCAAACTGACCAGGAGTCAGACATTTTTTTTTTATACATTTCTAAAGTAAAAACTAATACTGCCTAAACTATTCACACAACCGGGAGTTTCTTCCACATAGTTGGGGATGAAACACAATGGTCAGATAAGAACATGAAAACATTTCACACTGCACAAATGTCACAGAAGACAATGAACACAATGAAGACAAATACACGCCTCTCTAGACAAGTCAACATATGTCCTTATTTGTTCAAAGCTGACCGTTACATTTCCTTGTTCCAAAAGAAAACACATCGTCATCACCCAAACATTTAGCCACACATAAAACACACAAACACCATCTGGTTACCTTGACGATCTGAATGCCGAGGGAATCGTCATCCGGGTTACTGCGCTCGTTGAAGGCGAAGCGAAGGGTTTTCTCCCAGTCTATAGAGATGCTGTGGAGATACTGGTCCGCCAGGGTTAGCCAGACCTGCAGGGTTGTGAACAGAACAGCATTGTCAGACTGCTCACAGCAGAGCCATGTAGAAGACAGAGTCGCGTCAACTCTGTTCACTCCGACACCTCGGCACTTGGTGAGGAATTCGAACCTGAGACCTGCCACCCAGCTCTACCCACTGTCGTCCCAATCCACCATGGAGTTTCAAAATGGCGTCTGACAAACTCACCCTCTTTCTCCATTCCTTTGGTATACCGGTTGGGAGCCGAGCCACCGCCTTGAGAGCATCGTACCACTGAAGACACACAACAAGTTATTTATCCTTAAACACTCCATTCATATATGGTATAGTTGTGTTGAGATCAAGGGTCTTTCTGCTCAGACAGACCTGGCCAAAACGGCCAGCCAGTTCACAAAATTAGGCTACATGAGCTCAACAAGACTCTGGTTCAGGTTTAAAAACGGTTTAAAACACACAGTTCAATCTTACCTGCTGGAATCCATTCTTGCCCAGTGACGGTTCAATGGTAAACTTGAGTCGTGTGTCAACTCCTACAACACAAAATGGGGAAGTTAACGTAATATTTTCACAACATCAATGCAAAGAGTCTCAAATGATGCAAAAATCTGGATTAAAAGCCTGCTCCTTAGTTTACATACATGTCATGTCAGTTGAATATGACACACATTAGCCTACACTTCCATCTGATGTTAATAATAAGAAAAGCCACTTCGCCAGACCAGTATAACATCATGGTTGGCTGATCGCCAATAACGATATGGCAGGAGCCATTTGTCCTTCACTGATCCACTTGGCTACAGGTCATAAACTGCCTATCTGATCCCCTGTAAATCCAGTAATAATATTTACGTAGGGCAGGCGCAGACTTAAAAAACGTAGAGTAGTTTAACCTGAAAGATCCGTGCATGTGGCGCGGTCCTGCGCCGTTGTACAGATAGAGAAGTCACACCGAGACGAGCTGCTCTCGTGTTCAGTGTCAGAGTTTTGGAACAGGATTAACGCATAAATCCCTCCTACTGCCCTTGACAGATTAAGCAAAAGCAGCACGTCAAACACACAAGCACAGCGACCGTGTGGGCGGCATGTGCCATGACGATGTGGTTACTTTGTTATCCTACCCCTGGCTTTGGGGCAACGTTGTTCCACTGTCGGAGGTTATAGAACGACAGGGAATAGGCTATAATAGCCTACATTTTATAACCGTTGTGCTATTGGCTTGAAACGGGCGCCTGAAGTCCGTTTCAGAACTACGGTAGAGGACAGCGGCCTATATAGCCGAGAGACAAGACCATATTCACGAAGCCGCGGCTGTCGTCTGTAACCTGAGTAGCGCAAATCCGTACAGTAGGGTATCCTATGCCGCCAGCTGGTATAAACCTAGCCTATCAATATTTGTCCAGGACTGCTTCGTCGTTGGTAGGTAAATATGCCTACCTGTTACACACAAACACACATGAAATGTGTATTGTGTAACTGATTCATTAGATAGCATATTCTTTAGCCTGGAGCCATAGCCTTAATAATTGGCAGGCTAAATGTTAAAATAAATAAATACATAAATAAATAAAATAAAAAAGACTGGGCATACCAGAGCATATCTAAACTCAGGGAGAAATGTAGGCCTACAATGCATAAACATCACTGACACTTCGTTCTCAAGTTGCCTGCTACAAGCATCATGAATGCTGTGTCATACAGGCTACTAGCCAACGTGTTTACTGAAGGCGGTGGCTGTCATATGTATAGGCAGCGGCACACTCTCCCGTCACCTGGCTCCAGCGTGCAGAGAAGGCGTGGAGCGCTCCTGGAGATGCCGTTGCGTTTTTTGAGGACATTGCTGATGACGTTACCCACGCCGCTAGAGAGCTGCTGCTGTTGCCGCTGCTTGACGCACGCCCGCGACCTCCTCCCCGCGGGCGTGTACCGATCTTGCCTCATCGGTGATCAATACCGGTCTACCGTTCCCATAAATCGCCAATCACCCCCCGCGTTCCCTCTCCTCCTTAATCCAACTAGTTATAATTAAGGAAGCAGTCGAATCCCGCCTGGTAACGGCTTTTTTATTCCTCCAATGTCCAATAAAAACATGAATCTCCCTTAATAAAACGAGTTCCGTTGAGTCCGCCGTAGATCAGATATAGGGGAAGATGTGATGTGTGCAGCCCAATATTAAATCTGTCGTTCTTCTTGGAGAAAAATCACAGCTGGGCTTGGCATGGACGTCGTCTTCGCGCGGTTATTGGGCTACTGGGCGTGATCGATGGACGCACGCAAGCATCACTATGACGGAGGGGACCGGTAGAACTGTGGTAGATCAGGGAGGAGACAGACGGGAGGATGATGTAATGGGGTATATGAGAGAAAAGAGGCTTTACATGTCCGTTATTTTACCGTGTCTGCATGCATGTTGAAGGGGAGCAACATTTCAATAAGATATGTATAGCCTCAACGTTAACAGCGTTGGAGGGTTTGTTGGAAAAATAATGTCTGATGGTTTGTTGTAGGACAGGCAGCTTTCTTTCACAGAGCCATATTTTGTCAAACAAATACATTTGTCTGCTACATATATACATTGATAATAAGACCGGAACATTCATTTCCCCAGAAGCACAGTCTGTAATCTTCATGACCACATGACATGCAAATCTTACATTTGCATATGATTGATAACAGTTACCTTTACCTTCAATTAAAATGAAATTAAACAAAACCAATTGACATTTTACCAATAAAGCCAACAGAACTGGAATAGATGCATGTATCTGTATTTTTATTGACCAGAATTCAAGTCGAACACTTTCCACAGAACCAAACACGCATGTCTTCTGTGAAGCAAAGTCTTATTCTTTATTTTCTAAAGACATGTATTAATGTTGTTTTTACTTGCTGTAGGCTACAATGACATGAGAAAACATAAATGCAGCCTATAATGACCAATACCACTCTGCTTGTCTCACCACTGTACCGAAGAAAAAACCTGCAACACACTGACTTTCAACAAAAGGAACTGCCAAGACTGTTACCTTATAGTCCCTACCACTTTGCGTCCCCTTTAAAGAGCGTAGGAACCTCAGATTATTTAGAACAGACAGCTAGCGGTTCACAAGGAGATTTTTGTTGAAAAGTTAATTGGATTGGAAATGCCAACACCAAGTCTATTTTACAAATGGACACATATTTAATGTGTGAAAACAATTTACTTTGATGAGAAACGTGTTGCCCGGAGCAAGTGGCAAATGAGTGTGAACCATGAGTAAATGCTATAGAGATAATTAAAGGTGCACTCAGTGATGCTGGAGAAAGATATTTCATCTTGATCAAAACTAAAACACACCTGTCCCTTCAATGCCATAGGGTGCTCCCTCAGGAGCTCCACCCACCCGCATTTAACATGCGTTTCCAAAAGCAAAATATATTATTGCTTGGTGTGGTGCGTTCTGCGGGAGGTGTTCCAGGCACGTCCAGCTGGGAGGAGGCCTCGGGGAAGACCCAGGATCAGGTGGAGAGATTATATCTCCACACTGGCCTGGGAACGCCTCGGGGTACCCCAGTCAGAGCTTTCCAATGTGGCTCGGGAAAGGGAGGTTTGGGGTTCCCTGCTGGAGCTGCTGCCCCCGCGACCCGACTCTGGATAAGCGGATAAAGATGGATGGATGGATGCATGGATGTATGGATGGGTGCGTTCTGCCAGCCTGGTGTAGACAGACCATGTTCGCTTTGTGAATATCGGAAGTGTCGTAGACCTCTGGTACATTTTGAAACTGTTGGACAGCGCTGAACCAATCGGCACACATACAACTATTTTGATCCCCTCATCTGTATACCGACGTCATCTCACTAACCCCCCCTGATTGGTCCGTCCAGCAGGGTGGCTGTGCGAACGCTAATGTGAACCTGGTTTCCAGACCATAATCTCAGCTAAATAAATTGAGCCGAGAACAATATCAAGCGGAGCCAGGCTAGCGTTCTGCACCACTTTGAGTTCCTGTTGTCCACACAGCCGTGGCTGTGTGTAGAAGCACAGCCAGGCTAGCATTGGAGCTATGTTGTAGCGGTGTTTCTCTGTGTGTAGAAACACAGCCAGGCTAGCGTTGGAGCTATGTTGTAGCGGTGTTTCTCTGTGTGTAGAAACACAGCCAGGCTAGCGTTGGAGCTATGTTGTAGCGGTGTTTCTCTGTGTGTAGAAACACAGCCAGGCTAGCATTGAAGCTATGTTGTAGCGGTGTTTCTCTGTGTGGAGAAACACTGTCTTTCTTTCCAGCGCACCGCTCACAGCTACAGCGTATCGTGAGGCGGAGACACAGATCACAAATCGCTGAATTTAACAAAAAGCATATTAGCTTCCAATCACTGACTTCACCTTTAAGCTAACGGTCACATTGTTGAAATACAGTTGACATATTCCATGCTTGGCACATTGCTGAGTATTAGCGTAACACCTATTAGCGTAACACAGAGGCCTTCAGAGTTTTTCGGGCCAGAGACCCCTTTGCTGATAGAAACACGGCACAGGGACCCCCTATCACATATGATAGAAAATATTTAGTTGCCAGGCCAACAATAATGTGTAGGGTGGCCTAGTGCCATGTATAATAGTAGGCCACTAACTAAGCCATTCAAATAATGATTGACAGATGTATCCTTGCAGCACATTTTGTAATTATGGCACTGTACATTTTCTGACATTTACATTTTTGGAGGTCCCCCTGCAGTACCTCTGAGGACCCCCTAGTGGTTGAAGACCTCTGCAACAGGTTGGAGAAGCACTATATAAATGCAGTCCATTTACCATTAAAGTGTGTGTGTGTGTGTGTGTGTGTGTGTGGGGGGTCTGCTCACGTCTTTTCTGCGAGACGGCCTGCAGGCACGCAGTGATGATGTCACAGTTCTTCTGCAGCTTGCGGTGCAGGCGGTCCCGCCTCCTCAGCTGCCGGAGGAGGCGGGCCGACTGAAGGCCCGAGCGGTACCGCACCTCCTGGATGATGGAGCGCAGCTCGTCTGGGGCTGGCACGCACGCACACACACACACACACACACACACACACACACACACGTGCAAACACGCACGCGCACGCACACACACACGCACACATGCATTTACACGCACATACATTGTCACACACATGGTTGCGTGCATTCACGCACGCACGCACGTGCACACGCACACACAAGAAGCATGCACGCATTCACACACACATGCCCATGCACACGTGAGCACATATGCATGCACAATCAAATGACAGTTGAAGTGGGTGGGGACTATACATAAAGCTACATTATACTGTACATACAGAGAGTCAAATGGCAGTTGAAGTGGGTACATGGGACTATATACACAGCTACATTTTACTGTGTACACACACACGCACACACCGTGGGTTCAGGATGGCGGGACATTGGCTACAAGTTCACTGAACGGGAACGGCAGTGGGCTGAACAGCAGGTTACAAAACAGGGAGGAGTTGGGCTGGTTATGTAGCCTATATAGGCTGTGGGTTGTACAACGCTCTCATGGCTAACAACAACAAACCCATCGTTTGTGTTCTACTGCTTTAGATTGTTTCAACAGTGCAGATGCACAAGATAATGGTAGAACCAGTGTGACTCTACTAGAACCACTTCTGTCGGTGCATATCCGTAATGGCTGTGTCAACATATTCAATTTCAGAATGTCATGCATTTCGATGAAGATATTTGGTATTGGTACTAAATAGTGTTGATGACTTATATTCACAAATACTTCTAAAACACCCAGGTAAACATGCGGCTACACTTGCTACACGTCACTGAGAAACACTCTCCGGGCACATCAAATGCAGCAAACGTTTTTGAAAGTAGTTCAAGAACGTTTGAGGAAATGGGTCGTTCGGTAAAAAAGTTAATTGAAATGACAGCAGGACACCCTCTCAATAACTGAGTGCATGGTTCCATGCCCGTACACATGTTGGTTAATAATAAATAATATTAATAAACACATATTAATGTGCAGGTCTGTGTCATATTAACTCACTCTGTCTAGCCAACAGAAGTAACACCTGCTAGGCTAAGAGTTACCAGCTCCTGCCTATTCAGAAGAGGATATTAAATTATTAATTCCAACAAGAGCTGCCAATTATCTTTGGCCATGCCATGCAATCCTGTTTTTTAAACATTTCCAGATATGATGAAAATCAACACTGTCATTTAACAACTAGGTCATTTAGCAGACACCTTCCAATAAAAGGAGCTTTTATTGTCACATACACTTGCAAAATTCCTCCTCTGCATTTAACCCATTCCTCAAGGGAGTAGTGGGCAGCCGCTGTGCAGCGCCCGGGGACCACAACTCCGGATTGGAGCCAGTGTCACCGGTCACATGTCACTGGCTGGAGGGTGAACCTGATATGTTTTTAGACACAGGGAGAAAATGCAAACTCCACACAGAAAGGCCAGGACAACAGGGTTCAAACCTGGGACCTTCTTGCTGTGAGCCCACAGTGCTATCCACTGGGCCACCGTGTGGGCCAGTGTACAATTACTGGCGTACAATTACTAGAGTACAATGAGCAGATACAAGTGTTAGACATATCGCTCAAGTATGCCGACAAGAAGGCCAACTCAGAACCCATGACCTTTCCCGAGAGTCAACCAGGTGCAGTGTCAAACATGAAACCTGCTATGGAAGTTGCAGGGATTTCGTGCCTTGCTCAATGGCACTTTGACAAGAGGACTCAGGAGGACCACTGTGGCTGAATTAATTACAGGACCTGCATGCTAAGGCCATAAAGTAAATCACCAGACAAACATTCTGTGTTTACTGGGTTGCAACTGAACAGGAAAACAAAACAATGGCAGTCACAGCAGTGTGTCATTCAACACTGTAAGTTACAAGTTTAAAAATATTCAGCAAGCTGAGAGAAAGAAAGACCTCAAACGTTTTGGCCTCGTTCAGTCCCGAGTTCCTGCTTTGGATCTTTATGTCTTTCTAAGTGTCTTCCTAAGTAAAGCCTTAATGTTTTTTTTGGTGGCTGGGGTTAACTCTCACTCATTCAACGTACCTTTCTGTGCCAGGTAGTTCATCTGACGTCGCATGGTGTGTCTCTCCTGTAGCTCCTGCAGAAAGCTGGAGCCAGTGTTACTGCGACCAAGAAACGCGTCCGAGCTGGACGCCTCCGTTGAGCTGTCAAAACTGTCCATGTTGACGCTCTTATGGCCGCTGTATGTTTCGTAAAGTTCAATCAACAAACAGTCCACAATGGACGTGCGCGTTGCTTTCGTGCCATCTTGGCTCTGGGCTCTAATGGGAACAAACGCGTTAGTGCCTTTGTCGCACTCTGCGTTGACATGGAAAGTTGTTCCGTGGCCGTTGGGCATGTAATGCGCATGAGGGGCCGCGGGTGATGTGTCGCTCGGTAGCTCGCAAGTAGACACGGAGCCCGACGCGCTCCACCGCTGAAATGCCGAGAAGTCTTCTGAGAGAGACGAGTTCACAAAAACTCCGCTCTCGTCTTCCGAGCACAGTCCAGCGTCCCATATGTCCGTTTCTAAAAGTTCATTGTTGGATTTTGTCACTTGCGACGCCATTTCCATTAACCTAAACTAGGCCTACTTGTATGATGTTTCTCTCCTGCGGCACTCGGCTGCTGTTAAGTACACTGCAAGTTTAATGTATGTAAATAACCTGCAAACTCAGGTTTTTGTTCGCGTTTGGAGCAGAATAGTGTTCCGGGTACACTGCATTCCTCTCCTCGGAATGAAGGGCTGCGTTTGACTACTTTTAATTTATTTCCTGAAGCTTCCAAAGTTTGTCGCCGCCGGGTGTTAACAGGACTATTAGTCCAGCCCCCTGGCAAAGTTGTGCGGCAAACTTTCCTCCAGCCGCCACGACAGGTGGACCGGCTGCGCCACGAAACGTCAAACTGGCCAATCAGAGAAGATTTTACTATTTGGTGCTGCATTGGAATGTTTATGGACTATACTATATTAAGTAGAATAGACTTTTTATAAGACATGTGCTATACTTCAGTATGTAGTCTAAAAGGTTTTAAAAGCAAAAATTGAAATCCTTAAAAGTAAAACAATATGTTATAGGCCTAGGAAGAATTAAGCCCACATGACGATAAAGACGTGTAGCCTATGAAAGGATGTTGGCAAAGGCTACCAACAACAACATAGCATCCAATGTTATAATGCATAATATTAGTAAGTATGTCTAACGGTTTTAAATTATTATTATTATTATTATTATTATTATTATTATTATTATTATTAGGTTAGGGACGGTTAAAAAAAAACAAAGAAAACAAAAAAACACGACGTCATCGAAACTGGAGGGGGAGCATCCTCATCTGAATCAGCTGACCGGGTCGGCTTCCGTAGTGAAAACACATGATTATTGGGGAAGTGTTTCTAGCTGACAGTACGAAGCTGCTGCGCTGCCTCGGTCGGTCCTTTT
This sequence comes from Amblyopsis hoosieri, assembly GCA_027564755.1. Taxonomy (NCBI): domain Eukaryota; kingdom Metazoa; phylum Chordata; class Actinopteri; order Percopsiformes; family Amblyopsidae; genus Amblyopsis; species Amblyopsis hoosieri. The sequence goes on from JAODUE010024297.1 coordinate 22,593, forward strand.
TAACAACACTACACCGTGGGACCAGCTGGGAGTCGAGTCGAGACAGGGGAGGCACTTGTTTTCTGTTTGTGTGTGAAAATGGCTTCGCCTCGGCGGTGTTTGACCACCATTCTGCCGTTTCTTTTAATGTGCGTCACTTTGTTGAGTTACATGAGTGTTGCCAAGTCGTATAAACCCAACATTGTTTTGATCCTGACTGACGATCTGGACGTCGCTATTGGGGGCATGGTAGGTGACTCTCTTTATTGGTCCAAGATTAACATTTTGTGGGCGTATTTTATTATTATAATATATGCCCTCAAAACATTGAACGCTATAATAAATAGGGCTATAACCGTCAGGCACGTTATAGCCTAAAGTATATTATAAAACAAAAATATTAATTTAAAAACACACACTTTTTGTATAGCCTGTAGTACGCCACCTATAGACATAAAAAGTCCAGACCCACGTATTCATCATCTGACATACACATGTATTCTTCCCAGAGTCCACTGAGAAAGACGAAAAAGTTAATCGGCGATGCTGGGATCACATTCAGCAACGCTGTGAGTACCATATCACCCCAGGCTGACCCTTGGCACGTCACTGTTAAAGTATTTGTTGAATCAGCTGCTGATTGGAATATGCATCAGGTTATTCTGGTGACCTAATCCCTATTCAGCAAACCCTTATCGACCAGAGAAGTATCTTCTCTTATCGTATCTTTGGACTGCAAGACAGAATCATGAATGTGTAATTGTCAGGATTGGGAACATTATTACAAAAAAAAAATAAAAAACTGTAACTGTAATCCATTAATTACCAGATAAAAAAGTGGAATCAGACAACAGGTATTTTTATTTTTTTAATTACAATATTAGTTCTAGGACTACTTTTTTTAGACTACCAATTTGAAAGGAAGTTTACATAAGTGCATAAAACAACAACAGTCACAAAAATAGAAAGATTTGGTAAATTGCTGTGGATCGCATTTTAAAGAACAATGTTTAGGTGTAAAATAATCTGAAAGTAATCAGATTATGTTACTAAATGTAGGTAATCCAAAAATCACATTACGATTATAATTCTAGTTTGTTTGGTATCTAGTAACTGTAACGGATTACATTAAAAAAGCAAACTATCCAACCCTGGTAAGGGTGTAATAATGTCTGCTATTGTAGCCTATTTGGTAGATATGTTGATGTTGTCAGATATGGATGTCAGTGGGAGATTCACTTGACTATCAATAAGAGAGGCTCAGTAATCTTATTTTACTTCTTCAAACAGGGTGGCTGCAATAATGCTATCACATGACTCCGTTCACCTTTGCTCACTCACTACCAGTGTTGGACAGTTACTAGTAACATTATTACTTTTTTTTAGTAACTAAGTAAGTTGCTATTTCCAAAATGGTAATATTATTACAATTTCTAATCCAAGTAATGCTGCATTACAAGAACAGGATTTCTGGTCCTAGCAAAATTAGGGTAGGCTAATTGAACCAACCTGTCCAATCATCTGGTTTGAGAGGCTGCAATGTTTTCACTTTGGCTGATTGTTGACTCCTAATGTTCATTATTGTTCCAACTTCCAATGAAGAGGATTCTATTCTAAAATGAGCTGGCTACACAGGTTGTCATTGTTCATGAAGGGGCAAGGCAGGTAATTAATATAGTAGTGTAACCATAACTAATTAAGTACTGTAATATTATTACTTTTTGAAGGAGTAACAAGTAAATAGTAACTTGTTGCAATTCCTGAGTAACTTGCCAAACATCCAATATCCTATGCACTCACCAACCCCCAAATTATCCAAAGAGATGAAAGCTTGATGACATAATAAAGAGCGATCACAACTGGTGCAGGTAGGTTAGACACCTTGCTCAAGGATGCTTACGGGTAGCCCAGGTATGTTGGGAAATAAACCCACAACCCTCCAGCAGGGAGCAGGGCACCCAGTAACCGCCACCCACCACTATAGGTTAAATCAATTTTATTTATATAGCCCTTACAGCCTACCTTTTCACATGGAACATCCCCTTAACCAGCTCCTACCCTATACACTATATAGCAGGGCTATTCAACTCCGGTCCTGAGTTCTCCCTGTTCAACTCCGGAGTTGAACAGGGAGAGATCTAAAACATGCAGGGTGCGGCCCTCCAGGACCGGAGTTGAATAGCCCTGCTATATACCACCTATAGGCTACCCTGCTTGCCTACAACCCAAACTAATGATGGGTTAGACATTAACTTATGAACTTGCATATCAGTATTGTATTGTGTATGTGATGCAGAGGCCTGAAGCCCAAGACACATGTCCCTACGGGACAATAAAGTATACCTTACCTTACCCATTCTCCCATCTGCCGTCTCCATGGCACCGCACCAGTTCGTGGCCAGCCCACTGTGCTGCCCGAGCCGGGCCAGCATCCTGACGGGGAAGTACCCCCACAACCACCACGTGGTGAACAACACCCTGGAGGGCAACTGCAGCAGCCACGCCTGGCAGAAGAGCCAGGAGCCCCACACGTTCCCGGTGCTGCTCAAGAGCCTGGCAGGCTACCAGACCTTCTTCGCTGGGAAGTACCTGAATGAGGTTAGGTTGGGAGGGTAGTCCCAGCAAGTGCGTGTGTGCGTGTGCGTTCTCTAGTGAACGCCTCTACACCACCCAGTAGTCCAGTTTTGATTTTTGACTATGCTGGACTAACCATACTGATGTAAAGCCAAGATAGATATGCAAGACAGACACACATGCAGTACATATGCACGCTAGCTAGCTAGCTAGCTAGCTAGCTAGCTATCTTATAGTAGTAGACTTGTTAGAAGTGTTTTGACAGTCAGTGGAAGACAGTGACTGTTAAACACATTGACAGAGTTCTATTTAATCTTGATTGTCAGTGTATTGAGGTGGACAACCTGTAGAGACAAAGTAAAGCATTACACATGTTCTACATCACTTTAAAAATTGATTTATATTGGTCTTTATATACCGGTCATATCTATGTACATGTGTACTAGATGTCAGTAATCTAACAGCGCGCTCATAGCAATCCCAAAGAATCGAGCAAGTGGGAAGTAAAGGAAGTTCTCAGTTTCAAAATGTCTCAACAAGTTTAATCCGGGTAGGTTGCTCAAACTGGGGTGTGCCTTGTGATGGTGCAGGATTACGATGTCTGTCGCCCGTCAGATGATGATGATTCTAATGTGACTGGCGAAACTGTCATGTTTCTTCATGTGACTATGAGGGGGAATCCTGATCCTGTTTCCTGCACAAAAGTGCTGGCTATTAATTGTGTGCGTTTCGTGTGTTGCAGTACGGGAACCCACAGGCAGGGGGAGTGGAGCATGTTCCTCCAGGTTGGAGCTACTGGGTTGGACTGGTAAGAGCAAGACAACTGTGGATCTTATGCCGCCTATCAGATATAGCGTATTTTCGACTTCCGATCACATGAGCGGTCAAGCAAAGTCGTAATTACTAGTGGGGAAACTCTGATATGATACCCGAGTTATGTGTTTGTTTATACATGTTTGTGGTACCTTGGCTGTAGGCCTACATTAAGATGTTTGACAATGCTTGAACACACTATTTCATTATATAAAAAAAGTTGGATTTAAGTTAACATAATTTGCCACAGGAGCACTGGCTGTAAATAGTCCCCTAACATTCTTTCTCTTTCTCAGAAAACATCAGAAATAACAATGTTTCTGATAGGTCGTCAATTTAATTTAAAGATGCTTCCTAATTGGCCTGCGTGATAGATCTTAGGACTAGCACATGAAGGCGACATTACTCCTGTGTTCCTGTTTAGCTTTGTGAATCAGTTTGATGGCTGTCAGTCGAAATAGAAAATGTCTGTCTGTCTGTCTGTCGATCGATTTATCGCGGCAGTATGTGTGCTACCAGAGAAAATATGATTAGAAGACAGACAGACAGACAGACATTTTTGCCCCAAGGGAAATTCGTCTTAGACACAGTGCAAAATCCGCTGTGTAAAATACATGCATACATAAAGTATATACACTGAATTAGATTTACAGTTTGTCAGTATAGAAAATTGAAGGTATATGGTCAACTTAATTACTATTCTATAATCAAGCAGTATATGAGAACAAATACGTTTTATGAGCGTTTTCTGGTCATGTGAGTTTTATAACTACCCATTCTCTGCATATAGGACCAAGCAGACGCAATAAGCTTGGCTTTGTATTGTGCGTGAAGGTGACCTCTTCTTTGTAAACACAATGTTGTGCCTCCACAGCCAGACGTGGCTAGGACCACATGTCTTTTCACACCTTGTAGTGAGTTTACTGAGGTTGTGTATGCTTACTTACTGTAACCATTTTGAATAAAGCGTCGCATGGTTCTCACACTAATGATGATGCATGCAAATGGCCCCTTGGGCACATATGAGCTGTTTCACTTCAGACTCGGTGACCTAGTTATGTTTAATTTAATGTGCAGAAACTTATATTATATTATATCCCGTATATATTATATATTTATATACGGGAATCCTGCTTCATTAGTTAAAAGGATAAAAAGCCATGCTTTTGGTTGTTTAGCATACAATACAATCATCGACCGTAAATGCATAATGTTTAATGTAAATGCATAAGAAGTATTAAGGAGTGGTTTTCATGGTTACCGGTGTTAAGTCTGTTTTCAATGAACGTACTATTGTGTGTCTGTCGTGACCTTGCATCCTAATAATGTGCCAACATGCTTTTCTAGCAAAGGAACTCCAAATACTACAACTATACTGTGTCGGTGAACGGAAAGGCCCAGAAACATGGAGCAGACTACAGCAAAGACTATCTGACTGACGTTCTGGTGAGTCCGCAGTAACATTCAGTTCAATGTAATAGGGTTTTGTTTATAATAATACCGATCATCATAATGACTCATCTCGACTGTGTGGAGGTACTTGGTGACCTGTTCCCGAAGCATATACAAAATATACAAAGAGAGAATCAACAGCAGCCTAAGAATCATTTTTTAAGCGTATTTCCGTAGTTAAGTGGCAGCCAGCGTGCTACAAAAACATTTTTGGCTACAAGGCATTTATCAGCATAAGCTCCAGTTGTGGAGGATATTGGACACATTGACATCCTGCAGGTTAAAATAGAGAAAGAAAATAACCGGCACTCTCTGAAAATGTCTTTAAGTGTATTAATTAAAGGCAGAGTCATACTCTAGGACGCTTGCTAACTTTGAGATCAAATCAGAAGAATATCCCTCTTCGGCGCCGCCTCAGTAATTGAAACGCACTGTGAAGCAAAGCGTAGTCCTGCGGTTTTCTTGTTGTGAGCGGTGTTCGCCACTTCGTTTATGTTCCTGTTTACGGAGCCAGGGCTGTGTAGAAGTATCAGATTATTGTTTATGTTCCTGTTTACGGAGCCAGGGCTGTGTAGAAGTACCTATTATGTTTTCAGCGCACGGTAAGCTAGCGGAACGCGAGGAGATATTTGTTAAATTTGACAGCGTTTTATCTTACAAATGGCTTGCACTAGCTGACTATACCTTTCTTAACTAGCAGAACATCTAGGCTACAAGACTGCCACCCCCAGATATATTTCATACTGGTTTTACCCAGGAAAAGTGAACACAGCAGTACGACATTATAACTATATAATTATTATATAATTATAATTATTATAACTATAATTATAAATTCAGAACTCGGGTTTCCCACCCTGCGCGTGACCCTGAGGAAGATGGCTGTGTGAATAAGGTCCATTGGACACACTGACCTGACGACTCTTGTCTCTCTCTTAGGCCAACGTCTCTCTGGACTTCCTGGAGTCTAAATCAAACTGGCAGCCGTTCTTCATGATGGTCTCCACACCGGCCCCACACTCCCCCTGGACTCCGGCCCCGCAGTACCGGGACAACTTCAATGACACCAAAGCACCCCGGGACCCCAACTTTAACGTTCACGGGAAGGTACTGCTGTAGGAAGGGTGTGAGTGTTGGTTAACGAGAGCTTTCTAAAAAAAATTTAAATAAGGAAAGTTTCAATGGACCAATCAAGGAATACTGCAGAAGCCATGATTGGTCTGGATTCATATGGAGACAGGCACAATAAACAATAGCACATATTCCCACTAAGCATCTCACTCACTGATAGCTGAATGATGTCTGACATTTATGACAAATGAACACAAAATGTATAGGGCCTAAACTCCTACATATGGCAGCTTTAATGGATATAGAAAACATAAAATTAGACAGAACGTTAGTATTAGCAGACTACTTTTTAGACTAGCTAAAACATTTCCTAGCAAACAAATGGATGATTATATTTTGCACTCTTTTTCTTTCTTCCCAGGACAAACACTGGTTGATCAGGCAGGCTAAAACTCCGATGACAAACTCGTCTATCGAGTTCCTCGACAACGCTTTCAGGAATCGGTTGGTCTTTGCCTCCCTTTTCCCGTTCCTCCTGCTCTTGTTGAGATGTTGTCCTCCTTCGTCAGACGCTCTCTGGAGACTCAGTGCGCTGGGTCCTCCCATCCTACAGGTGGCGCACTCTGCTCTCAGTGGATGACCTGGTGGAGAGACTGGTGCAGAGGTTAGAGGTCAGAGGTGAACTGGACAACACATACATCTTCTTCACCTCCGACAACGGTTACCACACAGGTACGAGCGCGCACACACAGTTGGACTGAAGGTGAATTTAAAAAGGTAAGTAATTCTTGAGAATGTTTGCTAAAATTGTCCTCAAAACCAAACACCTCTCTTCATTACCATTGGGTGCTCCCTCAGAAGCCCCGCCCCACACATTGGAAGACTAGAATAGCGAACCACGAGAATATTTAGTGAATATGACAAATTGTATTAGCTTGCAATCATAGAATACCTTTTTAACGTTCTCTCTCCCAGGTCAGTTCTCTCTCCCGATGGATAAGAGACAGCTGTATGAGTTTGACATCAAAGTTCCCCTCATGGTCAGAGGACCCAGCATCAAGCCCAACCAGACCAGCAAGGTACATACACACACACACACACACACACACACAGGCCCACGTTTCCTGCGCCGCCAACGAGATGAGGTCACCACAAATGTATTCGCAACATCCGCTGTCGCAAATAAGGTTTGATGTGATTGGATGCAGGCATTGGTGGCTAACGTTGACCTGGGTCCCACCATGCTGGACATCGCCGGGTACGACTTCAACAAGACGCAGATGGACGGCATGTCCTTCCTGCCCATCATGGTAGGACCTGCTGTGATTGGAGCCGTGCGTCTCTGTAGCTGTTAAAGCGTGGGTCATTGGCCTCTTTCACACGAGACGCAACCTATCGTTCAGAAACTGCCGTACTGCTGGTCTTTTAAAAAGACGGATGTCATGTTGAAGTGTTTCTATGGCTACAGTAGGGATTGCAATGTTAATGTTGACATTGATGAGCAGCACGTAACATTTAAAGTTGTCCCTTTTATTTTTTAACCTTGACATGCCGTGTTAACAACACATTGCTCATGGCAACTCTGGAGAGGACCGCCAGAGGCAACGCAACGATCAAATGCGTCCGTCTGACAGATGCGTGTGCACATTGACAAACAATTAATAAGTAGCGTTAAGTGAATAAAATAAGGATCCTGTGTGTACCCCCCCTCCCCCCCCCCATGATTGGCTCGCTGTCGCGTACGTAGCTGAACATAATTAGCTTGTAAGATATCACACACCAGTATATAGTTTATTATTAGTCATTATTAATCCACTGTGGCCAGAAGTAGTGTACAGTAGAGGTCTTAAACAGGGGGTCTGGGACCCCTAGTGGGTCCACAGAGGTACTGCAGGGGGTCCTCCAAATTATCTGATCCAAGCTTATTTTCTTCAAAAAACTAAAATGGCAGAAAATATACATTAACCTACAGTACATTGTATAAATCCAACCTGTGCTATAAATGTATAAATCTGTCAATTATTTTATTGGCGTAGTTGATGGCCTACTTTTATACATAACACTACAGGCCGCCTTAGACGTTATTGTTGGCCCGGCAACTAAATATTCAATACCATTTGTGATAGGGGTCCCTATGCAGTGTTTCTATCAGCCAAGGGGCCCTTGGCCCGAAAAACGTTGAAGGCCTCTGGTGTACACAGTATGTGGACACCTCGCCATCACGCCTATATGATCTTGGGTTAGCATCATCCCGTTCCAGAACCATAGACGTTAATCATAGAGCTCTACGTTGTTCGTATGGAGTTGCACCCTCTTCGGCTACAGTACTCTCAACTCTTCTGGTAAGCGTTGCGCAGATTTGTGTTTGAATCCACACCTGTTGGCAATGGGTGTGGCCGAAACACCTAAACTCAGTGATTAGGTGGGGCGTCTACATACTGTAGTGTGTCTAGAGATCACCATGATTGTACTGCTGTCTAACAGTAACACTGATGCAAAGTTGATAGTGTGTTAGTGGCCCTGACTAAGGTCTGCCTGCCTGTCTTGTCTGTCTGCTTATTGCTCTGCCTGCCTGCCTGCCTGTCTGCCTGTCTGTCTCACTCAATTTCTGTTTCTGCCTGTCTGCCTGCTTACTGCTCTGCCTGCCTGTCTGCCTGTCTGCCTGTCTGTCTGTCTGTCTGTCTGCTTATTGCTCTGCCTGCCTGTCTGTCTGCTTATTGCTCTGCCTGTCTGCTTACTGCTCTGCCTGCCTCTGTCTCACTCAATGTCTGTCTCTCTGCCTGCCTGCCTTTGTGTCTCTGTGTCCATCTGTTTGTCTGCCTGTCTGCCTGCCTGCCTGTCTGTCTGCCTCTCTGTCTGTGTGTCCAGGAGGGGAAGGCTAACAGCAGCCACTGGAGGACAGACATCCTGGTGGAGTACGAAGGAGAGGGCAGCAACGTGTCCGACCCAGCCTGCCCTCTGCTGGGTCCCGGAGTCTCGGTATGGTGGGCTGGACTGGGAGGGGCGGGGGGTGTTTCAGGGTGTGTTCAGTGGACTGAGCGTTTTGATCGTTCGGCTAAACCTTTTTACTGAATGACACGTTTCCTCGACTACTTTCAAAGACGTTTGTTGCCTTTAACGAGTGTTGCTCAGTGACTGGTAGGAAGCGTAAGGGATTATTTGGAGCCTGTTGGTGTTTTGTAAGCAACATTATTATTTAATCTTGAATGTCTGCCGTCTCATAATGATATGAAATGCATGTAGTTCATCTTAGCATGAGACTCTGAAGGCAACGGAATGTTGTTTTCATATTAGTGTAAGACAGGACATAAGAAATATGTCAGAATGTGTTCACACAACCGTTGCGGACATGTCCTTCAATTGGAGCACAAAAACACATAATCGCGTTGTTGTTGCTAAACATGTGAGCGTGTAGTGAACGTTCCACCATCCTGAACGCATGGTCAGCAGGGAGGATGGGGGGGGGGTGTAGGATTACTGGGTAGTGACATAGATAGAAAGGCTGTGTTAAAGGTGCGGTCTGCGATTCTGGAGCCGTGGGTTGCTCTACACACGTGTGCCAAATGCATGACCGTTGACAACCCTGATTCTAATAAAGCAGCGTTCTCCAATCCCAGTCCTGGAGTACCTTTGTCCTGCATGTTCTAGATGTCTTCCTGATGTCATCTGACTCAAACTAGAGGGTGGTCACCGGGCTTCTGCAGAGAGAGACCACGACCCAGTCGTGACTGGGTCATGTGACTGGGAGGTGTGTTGTAGCAGGGGGAGACATCTACAACATGCAGGTCCAGGGTTGGGGAGCGCTGCTCTGGGGAGACGTGGCTTCAAGCTAGCACCCGCCCACCTGAACCACCACCTGTCTCCTCCACCCAGGAGTGTTTCCCGGACTGCGTGTGCGAAGATGCGTGCAACAACACGTACGCCTGCGTGCGCACCGTCGCCCCCTCTGTCAACCTCCAGTACTGCGAGTTTGATGATAACGAGGTCAGAGGAAAGCTGTTAACCAGTAGGTTACTTCTTTGTAGTAGTGCTCCATGTAACTAGTGGTGTTTGTTTGTGCGTGCGTACAGGTGTTTGTGGAGGTTTACAACGTGACGGCAGACCCCTACCAGCTGACAAACATCGCCAAGACGATAGACCACGAAGTGCTGGAGCAGATGAACCACCGGCTGATGATGCTGCAGTCCTGCTCTGCGCAGGCCTGCCGGACGCCCGGCGTATACGACACATGGTGCGTTGCTGTGGCGACCTGTGGGCAGGGGGCCATTCTGCCGTCACCGGCCACAGAGTTGGGGACGTGGCTTTCGGGGAAATCGTGTGTGTGTGTGTGTGTGTGTGTGTGCGTGTGCGTGCGCGCGTGTGTGTGGCCTATACTACAAAGGAAGGTAACTGGCTTATACAGGTAACTTCTGGAGTATCTTGCAGAGTGACCCATACTACAAAAGGTGGAGAGGTTTTTTGCAAGGTTTTCCTTCATGGCAATTTATGCTGCACCTTCGCTCACAATGTCATGAAAACGCCTGGTGTTCTGTCGAGTTGTGCGTTGCTTTGTCTAAAGATTAGACTATACCGCAAATGTATCGTTTATTTTATTTAAATGACATTATAGCAGAGCAAAGCTGCATTTCTGGCAATTAAAGTATTAATTAAAGTGAAATCATATTTTAACAGAATATCAGGCCAGGGTTGGGCAAATAGCATGCACGCCAGAAAATCTACTGTTCGCATTTGTTGTTGTGTTCCCCGGATATTACACGTTCTAAAGATCAAATGGGCTTTTCATGCATTCTCAGGTAACTAGCGATGGCTTGCCTTAATAAAAATGCATAGTTTAAAAGTGTGAATACAAGGGGACGGGCGGAGCATACGCCTTTACACAAAACCTCGGCCCTTCTATGTGAACGCGCACAAACTTAGAGTTAACTCAACTAACCAGCATCTTCATCACAGTACCGTTAGGAAGACAGTTTTTTGAACCCTGACTTTCCTTGGTAACACCAAGGTAAATCTTGGTAAGTTGAACTCTATTCATAGTATAGGCCACTGTGTGCTATCTCTTGTTATTGTAACTGATTTTCATTAGAGGCAGGATTAGTCAGTCTACAGAATGCTTGCTATCTTCGAGCTCAAATCAATACAAATGCTCAAAAGCTCCACCCCACACAAATAGATTAAGGGCATTGTTGTTGTGAGCGGTGTTCGCAACTTTGTTTATGTTCCTATTTACGGAGCTAGGGCTGTGTAGAAGTACCCACTACCCAGTTATTTTTTCCAGCACGCACAGAACGGTAAGCTAACGAAATGCAAGGAAATGTGTTGAATTAGACTGCTTACAACTATCTTACCATCTTTTGACTACACCTTTTATTTTTTTTCGACCTGCATTCTCTTCAGTGGGCAGGACGGGACCAGAACTGAGCTGGCAGTATATTTTGTCAGAGGCACCCCCAGCTCACTCTAGCCGCGATCATTCGTTTTGTTTTCTCAGGTATAAGTTTGACCCGCGGCAGATGTTTCCCGGCCACCGTTCCCGGCTCAGCAGACTCAGGGCCGTGCTGAAGTAAACCATAATGAGGAAGACACAGGGATGAACGAGGAAGAGGTTGTGGGGTTTTGTTGCTGTTGTTGACGTCTGTCCAGCCTTTTTTGCCATTTGTGTCATGTAACCACTTCACAATCCCCACCCTTTCCCCTATGTGGGGGGGTATGGTTTATACATTGGGTGACGGACGGCGGACATTCTGAAACTGGAGTTAATCGTGGGTCCAGCAGCCATCGTTTACTCCTGTCTGCTCCTGTTTGGGGAATTTGCCAAAGTGGGGGCGGCAGTATGGGTTAGGTTTGACCACAGCAAATCACTTCTTTTTTTCCAGAATGTTCAAACTTTAATGCGTATGTTACACATCTGGTTTTATAATGGAGTATTTTTCTCTAGATGGAGCTATGTTGAGGCCTGCACACTAACTCTGTATTTGCCATAACTGCCTGGAAATGTAGTTATTTGATCCTAAATTAAAGATGACTGAAATTAAATAATGTATATATTATTAAGGAGCAATGCAAAGTTTGCTTTGGAATGTTTGTCCACTAGAGGGAGACATCTCCATATTTACCATACAGTAAAAGTAACCTACTAAATAATTGGAAACTAACATGCACAGAATTATTGCGGTTGAGTGATTTCATTAACAATAATTATAAGATTAGAAAAGCTTCCTAGACATGTTGAGCTGTAATCTTGCTATTGTGGTGGCATGTTGAATTTGCATCACAGGAAACTTGTCTCACTCCGCTGACTGGCCTAAGAGTTTATGAGTAAAGATCTACTGCCAAGCAAATGTGTTAACAGTATATTCCATGCATTAACAATATGCAGTTATTCTTTCTTTCAACACCACCCTAACACTGCCAGGAGACCAAATCAAACATTTTAGAACATTTACAGATTTATTTTCACTTGAAAGACGAGCGTCTAATAATTGTGTGCTAGTGTGTGTTTGTATGAAACTTAACAAGCTCAACGTGTATAATTAAATTTTAATATTCCCTTACTCCAAAGGTTAGTCTCAGACAACCTTTGTAGTTCGTAATATAGTTTCAGAAGTCTGAGGCTATCTGCGGCAACAGGGCCAGGAAGACATGGAACTTGATTACATCTATTCAGCTATTAGTCAGGAATTTTTAAGCAGACTGAAACCCTAAAAAAAAAAACAAGATTACCACACTGAATGTAATAATTTCACTTAAAACCTGGAGACTGCTGTAGTATTAAGGTATATTTCCCTTTTCATTTATTGGAGATTTGTCCATACTATAGGAGAAATATTAACTCAGTTGCACTTGTAATTTCAAAGTATTTTTGATGTTCTATGTATATATTTTGTCCAATAAAAATTCCTAAACTGTAAAGCGATACCTGAAAACTTTTATTCTATGTGGAATAGAATAGAATTGTTTTAGAAAAGACAAATCCAGTCACTTACAGTAAGGATAAAAAAGACAAAGATTTTATTCGTTTTATTTGATATTTCAAAGATATACAGGATCTTTCTTGTCAAAATATTAGCATAAAAAGCCACAGCTCTTCAGTTGTTAAAAAAAATTACATTTTACAAATGGAATGTTAACAGAAGAAAAACGGAATGTTAAATAAGTCAGTTACCTTTCCAAAGCCTAATTTGGTCAGTCTCTAAATGCACAGTGAACTTCAGTACAGGGGCAACTATTACAAGATCTAGTTACAAATGACATTCCTTCAAATCGCCACTAGATGGCAGCAAGGTATAAATCTAAATTTAATGTGCCAGACATTTTGCATTGTGTAGGCTTGTGTGTTTGTTCATGTGATTTTTACTCAAGACTGTTTCTCAACAAGGCTCTGAACAGTCACAGGTGAACCTGTCCATCTCGTAAGGAACCAGAGTGTACTACATTAACAAACTGCTGGATTACAGCTAAAAACAATATACAGTTTCCACTGCAGAAAACCGAAAGCATCAGCGGACTGATATAAACATAACTGCACGTGGCGATGTTTAGACAAAGTCTCTGGACCTCTTGATGGCACAGCAGAGAAGAATGCTGAAGATCATACCAAAGATCTGTGAGAGAGACACATTTGGTTTTAAAATAAAATGAGATACTGTACATACATACAATTTGAATATGAAAAGTAGGTGAGGATTTTTTTTTGGTAAATGTACCACACTTTAATGTTTGTAAGACCCACATACTACCTTTAGATACGGACACCAGCTTTGTAGAAACAGTAAAATAAGAATGTTTTCTACTAACAATGTAAAATGGTGGGGAGGAAAATCTGTTAAAATCCTTTAAAACCATAGTATTTTATATCTATCCATCCATCTCAAACCCTCCGTAACATCACGCTTTTCTGAAGAATGAGTTTGAAGCCTGTGCTGGTTCTGGCAGTCGCCATATTTGCAGTACCTGACTCCATCTGAAACTCTCCCCTATCCATCATTACGGATGGATCGATGCAAAAAATGAGTTTAGGAGACGAGCTATAGAGACCAAACATGTTTTTTTGAAGCAGGCTATAAATGTTTTTCGCTGTAAAGTTAGACTTTTTAACATGGGAGTCTATGAGGATTGACTGCTCAAGTGGCCATTCAAGAACTGCAGCTTTTGGCACTTTGGCGTTATTCACTTCTAAAGGCACCGGAGGGTCCCGCTGGCTTGTTACTCAATACAGGAGGTCTTGTACCAAGGGGAGAGCTTTGCTTGAACAGAGCCGGTGCTCTAAGAGTTAGTCGTGTCATCCTGACCCAGTCTCACAAAACCACACTCACCATGACAACGCCGATGCCCAACCCCACGCCTCCAATGATGTGCAGTTTGCTGTTGAACACCTCCTCAATGGCATTAGGACAGCTCTGATTGAGAACAAAGCAATGGGAGGGACGTCAACACCACCCAACAGAACATCCTCTTGTGATACAACATCTGATAGTAACATTAAAAACACTAGACAAATTATGTGGTCTGCCACCCGCATTACCACGGTAATGAGGGCCGACAAGCCCTCCTTCTTAGGACAGGTGTCGCTTAGGATGTCGATCACCGACCCTGTTGGTCCGCAGCAGTTCAACTATGTGGGGGGAAAACGAGGACAGGAAAACTTCAGTTCCACTTTAGAAGACAAAGATTAGATTTATGTTCCGTCTGAATCAAAATCTGGGTTTAGAGATTATTACAATCAATGTCTGTATGAACGTGTTGACATTTTTTAGATAACTGATCCATTTATCTGTGTGTGTGTGTGTGTGTGTGTGTGTGCGTGCACCCCAAAGTGAATGAGGCGGAGGGTCTCCTTCAGGGCTTCCTGTTTAGTTTCTCTGTAGTTGGTGTAGGTCTGCTTATAGAACTCAGTCACCTCCTCCACGACCTACAGCAGATGAAGAAATGGATGGAAGATGAGATAATGAGATCATCTGACTATGGCAATTAGATGGCAAGCACACAGAAGCATGCGTGACATACCCTGCCTGTGTTGGAAAGACCCCAGATGCCAGCGGCCACTTCAATAGCAAATATGATCAGCAGGAAGAAGAAGAACTACAAACGAGGGACATTAAAACATGAATGCTGTATAATCAACCATATTGGAATAACAGCAAAGGAGCATTGTAATGCATTTCAATGTAAACAGAAATGGAACGCTTCCCGTCTCTTAAAAAAAAGGTGTATTCAGCTGTTGCAAGCCAATTTGTAAGGCAATACACGTTTTGTCAAATAAACCAAATATCTCCTCGCATTTCGCCATCTTACCATTCTCTGTGTGTGTGTTGAAAGACTAACCTGATACCTCTACACAGCCCGGACAGCTCCATCTACCATGCTTGGCCTGGCACAAAGTAAATTTGCTGCAGAAACACTGTTGTGGCCTCAGATTGATCGTAGGTACTTGGGTATTGATGTGACACATCAAAATACCTGTTAACGTCCCCAGAGAGACAATGGGTAATAGTATGGTGAAATCTGTGGACATCCCCATTGACTTGCATGAAACGCTGGGTCAATAGCCAATAGTCAATAGCTGAGTGAATCAAACCTGGTTTTCATGAGCAGACTAAATATTTGTCTTGTATCTACAGTTATGTCATGTCTTGCTGCCAAACTAACTTCCCTCCGTGGACATAAAGTTCAAGACGTCATGGCAACATAATGAAAGCAGCATCCTGCAGTGTCAACATAGACAGAATTATGTTTCCACCCTTACGCAGACCAGAACGACCCAGCGTTCCATGCAAGTCAATGGGGATGTACACGGATGTCACCACAATATTGCCCATCATTTATGTCTGGGGGCGTTAATGGGTATGGAGTATATTACGTGAATTCCCAAGTACCTTTGATCAAACTGAGGCCACAGCGGTGTTTCTGCAGCAAATGTACTTCGTTCCAGGCCATGCATGGTAGATGTATCTGTCTTGGCCCTGCCTGCATCAGCCTCCACAGCTAAATGCCGTTAGTGACACGCCCAGTTAAGAGATTGGGAGTGTTCCATTTTTGGGATGGGTCAATTGGAAAATAACCTCAGGGTGGACTCAATTCCATGTCTCCCAGGGCACTCACTCACACATATGGGCTGGGAGTTATCGCACAGCCGCACCCAACATGTGAGACACGTCGTCATATTATCCTTGCAACCCTCACAATAATAAATACCAGCAAAGAGCAAACTGTATTTATTTGTTATTTTAGATGTTGTAGAGCGCTCCAGTTAGTTTAAACAATAATTTCTCATTTAAGACTATTAGTAATGTTGACTGCTAATTTAAGAGTACAATATTTTCTGTGGCTCCAGACTTCTTAGTTATTATACTGGTCAACATTGAAATCGTTATGGATTTATAAAGGCCCTAATCTGTAGTATCTTGGTGTGCTGAACACGAATATAACCATGACATTTTTTTTAATTGGCTCTCATTTTGAAGATATTTCATATAGTTAATTTTCTATGTTTCACCGTGTAAATGTATATATTTCAGACTTTGTGCGAGACAGTTTAAGATACTGTTACATAAAACTGTTATTATTTTATCCATTTAGGTACAATACAGAACAGTAATGCTAATTACATTAATTTATTGCAGATTACAAAAAAAAAAAAAACTAGAGCCAATATTGCAATTTGACTCATATTCGTGTTGAGCACATAAACATTGATAAGAAATTACAAATATTATTTCAGTAACATGACCTTTGTAAAAATGTGTTGACCAGTGTTATTTTTCTAAAAGCCACAAATTAAGCATAGTAAGCATAGGCAGACCACAAGTCAAGCTTAGCTAGACACCGTCAGCTGATCTCAAGCAGCTGACCGCTGCTTCACACACATCGGCCAAATAGTCCAGGGCTCCTTATTTAAGATGGCTAAGCCTGCCCTTTCCTGCCGCTTCCCCTGCAAGACCCTTTGCACCCCACCACCTCCCCCCTGAACCGCCTTCTGGGCTCCTGTACGTCAGCGACCATCAATGTCTGCTGTCTTTGATGAAAGAGTTGGGAACAGGGTCACTTTCCACACGATAGCCTCAGTGGGGAAAACACTAAATGTTTTGACAACAGCCAGGCGGATGCTCGGGGGTCAGTACAGGTGCTGGGAAGGGTCAGTGGCTGAAGAACTGAGAAGGTGGGGCGGCCGGAGAACACTCACCAATCCCAGCATGCACGGCGACTCCTTAATGGCTCCACAGCATCCCAGGAAGCCCACCACCATCATCAGAGCTCCCGCCGCCACCAGGATGTACACGCCTGAAGACACACACACACACATTAGCTCATCCATAGGGCTCCCTGCACCCCAATACTGGTCATACACATCATTATGGGAGGCATGTGTGTGTGTGTGGTGGTGGGGGAGGTTAATCACAATACAGCTTGTCTGATATGGACACACCCTCCCTCTTTAGCCCCCCCCCCAATGATAGAGATTATGCGGCACACCCAAATGTCAACGTCGCCACCACAACCATGTGCGGTTGTGATCTGTAATTGAGAGATTACATTACGGAACTCGTGAAAGTAAATCGAATTTAAAATAAGTAAAAATTATAGGTTGCCAAAACATATTTCAAAATGAACAGGGAGTACATTTGGTCTACACATGTATAGTTCCCACTCAGAGAGCTGAATATTTCTACAACCTACAAGCTTTAAACAATGCCTTGTGTTGAATAAAGCATTGTGTCACCACAAATGGTCTTGCTTGTGGTGACATGCGGCTATAGCCTAACTATTCTGCTGTGGTGTAACCACATTATTTACTGTCACACAGCTAGAAGTCTGCATTTCACAATACAGGAACATAGAATTATCTCTCATCTTAAAATGAATGAATCAGAGTTATGAGCCGATGACAAGTGCTTTGGAATAGCTGCAAGTGCAGCATTTACCGTTATTGCAAATCAATTCGACTTTAATTCAAGTTAGCTTCATTAGCATGACAGTTATCACAACAGTGTTGCCAAAGCTAGAGGGCAGGTAACCCTCAATAAGAACAACTATATACAAACAATAGGACAAGTAGTCCCACAGTAATAACACCCGTGGTGATGACAATAACAACAATAACAGTTGGTATCATAAAGGACACAGTCATAGCAATAATAATAGTAATATGGGTAGTAACAACAACAACACTATAATAATTAACAACAAAAAGAAAAAATATATAAATAAAATAGACACATTTATCACTTCTTGAAATGCGTCAACATCGTCGTCAACACACTCTAGTGCATCACAAGCCGTTATTAAGCATTAGTCATGTTTAAACCAATCCCCAGCCTACGTCCCTCCTCCATGGTGAGCACAATAAGCAGCGATGGGAGGGAGGGAGAGATGCCACTGGCCTTGTCTGTGACAGTTCCAGAGAATAAGAAAGGAAAAGAAACAGGAGGAAACAATGGCCGGCCCTGTCCACTGAGAATTAGAGGCTGTTTGTCCCTGCCAGGCTAGAGAGATGGCCTCGTGGACACACTCGACCTTCTATGCCCTGCCTTCTGCACAGTAGGACTATTATGCTCGTGTATATGTGCGCACGCGCGCACACAAACAAATGACTGGTTCAGATGGATTTGACCAATGTGGGGATTGCAAAGAACCAAATCAGAGCATTTGAGTGGGGAGAAATCTCTTGATCAAATATCTTTGTTTTTGTTTGTATATTTATGTGGTCTGGTATTTGGGCTGAATGGCAGATTTGAAAACCACCATTGGTTTAGTTTTCCAGGAATTCAGTGATTTGGTACCAGGCTATTATTAAAGGACAATAAATCTCTCTTTGGACAATACAGTTTTTTATTTCTGAAAAGAATGACATTTTCATTGGGTAGTTAGTTCAAACAAATTCGACTTATACCCCAACAGTTGATTACTTGAAAATCTGTGTAAAATATAATTTTCATAATAATTTGGAACGCACTGTAAAGTCCAAATCATTTTCACACCAGAAAAAGTGGTTCCATTTTTGCAAATTAGCACAGCAATGCTCAATACTCAGCCACACTTGTTTCAACACAAAGATTACATGCATTTTTGTGAGTGAATGTGTCTTAATAAATATAATTAGAAAAACAGCATTCTCATTTCCTCATACTTGTTATCTTGAAGTGCCTTTTTTTGGAAGCTCAAGTTCTCAGATGGGATTCTACTATGAGTTACTGTACCACAGTTCAGCTCAGTGTTGCTGTAACAGTACCACAGTTCAGCTCATCTAGTGAGAGTTACTGTACCACAGTTCAGCTCAGTGTTGCTGTAACAGTACCACAGTTCAGCTCATCTAGTGAGAGTTACTGTA